>WQNJ02000514.1:0-55064 GCA_016584745.2 Phylloscopus trochilus trochilus | reverse complement strand
GACGGAAGAGGGAGGGGGAAGAGGGAATAGAGCGGTCTGGAGGATGGAAGAGAGGGGAGAGGGATTGGGGAGAGGGGAGAGGAGATAGAGGGGATGAGGGAGAGGGAAGAGGGGATGAAGTGGTCTGGAGGATGGGGGAGAGGGATTGGGGAGAGAGGATAGAGGGGGCTGGGGACAGGGGAGAGAGGATGGAGGGGTCTGGGGGATGAGGGAGAGGGAAGGGGGAATGGGAATTGGGGGCTGGGGGAGAGGTGTGAGGGAAGAGAGGGGGCTCAGAGCGCAGGGGATGAGGGGATCAGGGAATTGGAGGTTATGGGGACAAGGGGGTCAAGAGGATGGGGGAGTTGGGATCCAGGGGACAGTGGGGTCAAGATGGCCAAGGGGCTGCAGGGGCTGCTGTCCCCATGTCCCTTGGTGCCATCCCCGCTGTCCCCTGCTGCTGTCCCCGTGTCCCCTGCCGCTGTCCCCGCTGTCCCCTGAGCTGTCCCCTGGGGGACCAGGGGCTCAGGGTGTTGGGGCTCTGGGGCCAGCAGGGCTCTGCAGCTCTGGGGGCTCCCAAGAGAAACTTTCCGGGGGCTTCCCTCGGGCGTGGCCAGCCCGGGGCTGCCATCCCCGCCGTGTCCCCACCGTTGTCCCCACCGCTGTCCCCAGGTGGTGCGGTCGGCGGCCACCAGCGGGGCGGGCAGCACCACCTCGGGGGTGGTCTCGGGCAGCCTGGCTCGCGGGAGGTGAATTACATCCTGCGGGTGCTGGGCCCCGCCGCCTGCCGCAGCCCCCACGTCTTCACCGAGGTGGCCACGGGCTGCATCCGCATCGCCCTGCCCGCGCCGCGCGGCTCCGGCACCGGTGAGGGGCTCTGGGGGGGCTGGGGGGGCTGGGGGGCACGGGGAGGGGCTGGGGGACATTCTGGGGGGGTCCTGGGGGGGCTGGGGGGCACGGGGAGGGGGTATCTGCGTTGCCCTGCCCGCGCCATGCGGCTCCAGCACCGGTGAGGGGGGCACGGGGTGTCCTGGGGGGCACACGGGGCATGGGGAGGGGGCTGTGGGACATCCTGGGGGGGTCCTGGGGGGGCTGGGGGGCACGGGGAGGGGGTATCTGCCTCGCCCTGCCCACGCCGCGTGGCTCCGGCACCGGTGAGGGGCTCTGGGGGGGTCCTGGGGGGCACACGGGGAATGGGGAGGGGGCTGGCAGGGGAGGTGGGATACTGGGGGCATCCATACCCCAAAAACAGTGTCTTAGGGGTCCCTTTATCCTCTGAATTGGGGGTCCCGGGGGTGCCTCTGTCCCCAAAAATGGGGTCCTGGGAGCCCCTTTATCCTCAGAATTGGGGTTCCGGGGGTGTCTGTACCCCCAAAAATGGGGTCCTGGGGGTCTCTTTATCCTCAGAATTGGGGGTCCTGGGGGTGCCTCTATCCCCAAAAATGGGGTCCTGGGGGTCTCTTTATCCTCAGAATTGGGGTCCCGGGGGTGCCTCTGTCCCCAAAAATGGGGTCCTGGGGGTCTCTTTATCCTCAGAATTGGGGGTCCTGGGGGTGCCTCTGTCCCCAAAAATGGGGTCTTAGGGGCCCCTTTATCCTCAGAATTGGGGTCCCAGGGGTGTCTGTACCCCCAAAAATGGGGGGTCCTGGGAGCCCCTTCATCCTCAGAATTGGGGGTCCCAGGGCTCTCTCAGAACGGGGGTCCCCGAGCTGCCCCCACCCCCAAACCCAGGATCCCATCTCCTCCCCACCCCCGACCCGAGGAGCCCCCCCCCCAAAGCCCTGACCAGCCCCCCCACCCCCGTTCCCCAGCCTCGGACGACGAGTTTGAGAACCTGCGGATCAAGGGGCCCAACGCGGTGCAGCTGGTGAAGACCACCCCGGCCAAGGCGGCGGCGCTGCCGCCCATCCCCGAGCCCATCCGCGACGTCATCTACGACATGCTCAACGCCCTGGCCGCCTACCACGCCCCCGACGAGGGTACGGGGGGCTCGGGGGGCTCCTGCGCCGGGGCTGGGACTGGGACTGGGACTGGGGTTGGGGTTGGATTGGAGTTGGAGTTGAATTGGAGTTGGAGTTGGAGTTGGAGTTGGTGTTGGAGTTGGTGTTGGAGTTGGAGTTGGAGTTGGAGTTGCAGTGGGAGTTGGAATTGAATTGGAGTTGGAGTTGGAGTTGGAATTGGAGCTGGAGTTGAATTGGAGTTGGAGTTGGATTGGAGTTGGAGTTGGAGTTGGAGTTGAATTGGTGTTGGACTTGGAGTTGGAGGTGGAGTTGGAGTTGGAGTTGGAGTTGGAGTTGAGTTGGAGTTGGAGTTGGAGGTGGAGTTGGAGTTGGAGTTGGAATTGGAGTTGGAGTTGGAGTTGGAGGTGGAGTTGGAGTTGGAGTTGGAATTGGAGGTGGAGTTGGATTGGAGTTGGAGTTGGAGTTGAATTGGAGTTGGAGTTGGATTGGAGTTGGAGTTGGAGTTGGAGTTGGAGTTGAATTGGTGTTGGACTTGGAGTTGGAGGTGGAGTTGGAGTTGGAGTTGGAGTTGGAGTTGGAGTTGGAGGTGGAGTTGGAGTTGGAGTTGGAATTGGAGGTGGAGTTGGAGTTGGAGTTGGAGTTGGAGTTGGAGTTGGAGTTGAATTGGAGTTGGAGTTGGATTGGAGTTGGAGTTGGAGTTGGAGTTGAATTGGAGTTGGAGTTGGATTGGAGTTGGAGTTGGAGTTGGAGTTGGAATTGAATTGGAATTGAAGTTGGAGTTGCAGTTGGAATTGAACTGGAATTGTAGTGGGAATTGGAGTTGGAGGGTGTGGGGGTACAGGGGCTTGGGGGGCAGAGGGAGGAGTGGGGTGCACGAAATTTGGAAATTGGGGGTGCCCGTGCTGGAGAGGATTTGGGGTGTCCCTGTACAGAAGGATTTGGGGTGCCCATATGTGAAAGATTTGGGGTGTCCCTGTAGGGAAGGATTTGGGGTGCCCATATGTGAAAGATTTGGGGTGTCCATGTAGGGAAGGATTTGGGGTGCCCATATGTGAAAGATTTGAGGTGTCCCTGTAGGGAAGGCTTTGGGGTGCCCATACAGGGAAGGATTTGGGGTGTCCATATAGAGGGAATTGGGGTGTCCATGTAGGGAAAGATTTGGGGTGTCCCTGTAGGGAAGGCTTTGGGGTGTCCATATAGGGAAAGGATTGGGGTGTCCATACAGGGAAGGCTTTGGGGTGCCCATATGTGAAGGATTGGGGTGTCCCTGTAGGGAAGGCTTTGGGGTGTCCATATATGAAAGATTTGGGGTGCCCATACAGGGAAAGGATTGGGGTGTCCCTGTAGGAAGGCTTTGGGGTGTCCATACCGGGGAGGATTTGGGGTGTCCCTGTAGGGAAGGCTTTGGGGTGTCCATATAGGGAAAGGATTGGGGTGTCCATATGTGAAAGATTTGGGGTGCCCATACAGGGAAGGCTTTGGGGTGCCCATACAGGGAAGGCTTTGGGGTGTCCATACAGGGAAGGATTTGGGGTGTCCATATATGAAGGATTTGGGGTGTCCATATAGAGGGAATTGGGGTGTCCATGTAGGGAAAGGTTTGGGGTGTCCATATATGAAAGATTTGTGGTGTCCCTGTACAGAAGGATTTGGGGTGCCCATACAGGGAAGGCTTTGGGGTGCCCATTACCGGGGGCACCCCATGCCGCCCCCAACCCCCGGCCATCCCCCTCCCCTCTGGGGGTCCCCCTGAGCCCGGTGTCCCCCCGCAGGTGAGAAGGGCGACCCCAAGAGCGCGGCGCCCAGCGAGGTCAGCCAGCTGCTGTCGGACATTGGCGATGACATGTACCAGCAGTACCGCAGCCTGACGCGCCCGCCCGGAGACTTCGACCCGCCCGCCGGCTTCGCCATCAACGTGAGGGGCTGGGGGCTGGGGGGCAGTTTGGGGGTGGTTTAGGGGCAGTTTGGGGGTGGTTTAGGGGCAGCTTGGGGGTGTTTGGGGGGCGTTGAGGGGCAGTTTGGGGGTGTCTGGGGGGCTGAGGGGCGGTTTGGGGGTGGTTTGGGGGTGGTTTAGGGATGGTTTGGGGGTGTCTAGGGGGGCTGGGGGGCGCCTTGGGGGGCTGGGGGGGCTGGAGGCAGTTTGGGGGCTCTTGGGGGGTTGGGGGGCAGTTTAGGGGTGGTTTAGGGGTGGTTTGGGGGTGTGTGGTGGGGCTGGGCAGCGGTTTGGGGGTTTCTGGGGGGGCTGGGGGGCAGTTTGATGGATCTTGGGTGGCTGAGGGGCGGTTTGGGGGTGGTTTGGGGGTGGTTTGGGGGTGTCTGGGGGGCGTTGGGGGGTCAGGGGGTCGGTTTTGGGGGATTTCAGAGGCCCAGCATTCCCGGGGTCACTGATGTTTGAGGGAGGGGGTGCTGGGGGTCTCTGGGGGGGGCTCTGTGGATGCCCTGGGGGTCCCCTGGGGGTCTCTGGGGTTTTGGGGTCCCCCCCAGGCTCTGACCCCCCCACCCCACTCCCCCAGGCTCAGGTTTTCGCTGCTGACGGAGCCGCGGCCGAGACGCCGCCCTCGGGAACCCCCCAGGGAGAAGGTGGCACTGTCCCCCCGTGTCCCCTGCTGTGTCCCCCCCGTGTCCCCTGCTGTGTCCCCCCCGTGTCCCCTGCTGTGTCCCTCTATGTCCCCCCGTGTCCCCAAAGTCCCCGAGGTCCCCTCCGTGTCTTTCACCGTCCCCCTCCTGCCCTCTGTGTGCCCTAACGGTGCCCTCCATGTCCCCTGGTGCCATCCCCGTGTCCCCTGCTGCTGTCCCTGTGTCCCAGCACTGTCCCCTTGTCCCTTGGTGCCATCCCCGTGTCCCCTGCTGCTGTCCCCGCTGTCCCCTGACCTTGACCCCCATCCCCTGCTGCTGTCCCCATGTCCCTTGGTGCCATCCCCATGTCCCCTGGTGCTCTCCCCGTGTCCCTGGCGCTGTCCCTGCTGTCCCCTGACCCTGACCCCCATTCCCTGGTGCCATCCCCGTGTCCCCTGACCCTGACCCCCATCCCCTGGTGCTGTCCCTGTGACCCCTGGCGCTGTCCCTGTGTCCCCTGGCGCTGTCCCCATGACCCCTGGCGCTGTCCCCTGGCACTGTCCCCTGAGCCTGTCCCCGCTGTCCCCTGACCCTGTCCCCGCTGTCCCCTGGCGCTGTCCCCATGTCCCCTGACCCTGACCTCCATCCCCTGAGCCTGTCCCCGTGTCCCCTGAGCCTGTCCCCGCTGTCCCCTGACCCTGTCCCCACTGTCCCCTGACCCTGTCCCCACTGTCCCCGCAGCCTCCAGCCCCGAGGAGGGCCGCGAGGGGCGGAAGGAGAAGGAGGGGGAGCGCGGGGAGGAGCGGGGCCGGGCGAGGGGCTCCAAGCCCCTGATGCCCACCTCCACCATCCTGCGCCTGCTGGCCGAGCTGGTGCGCTCCTACGTGGGCATCGCCGCGCTGATCGCCAACTACAGCTACAGCGTCGGCCAGGTCCGAGCTCATCAAGGAGGTGACAGCACGGGACAGCGGGGAGGGGACAGCCTGGGGGCTGTGGGGGGACAGGAGGGACAGGGGACAACCAACAGGGACAGGGACAGCCCGGGTGGGGAGGGACAGGAGGGACAGGGGGGACAGCCTGGGATGGGGACAACCAACAGGGACAGGGACAGCCTGGGGGCTGGGGAGGGACAGGAGGGACAGGGACAGCCTGGGGTTGGGGACAAACAGGAGGGACAGGGACAGCCGTGTGTCTGTCAAGGTGTGCAGGAAGGGGCAGTCCGAGCTCATCATGGAGGTGACAGCGCGGGGACAATGGGGAGGGGACAGCACGGGGTGGGGGTGGGACAGCCTGGGGGCTGGAGAGGGACAGGAGGGACAGGGACAGCCTGGGGAATGGGGACAAACAGGAGGGACAGGGACAGCCATGTGTCTGTCAAGGTGTACACACACCTGAGTGCTGTCCCCTGTGCTCAGGGTCCTCTGTCCCCACACCCTGGGGTCCCCTGTCCCCTGTGCTCAGGGTCCCTTGTCCCCACACTTGGGGGTCTCCTGTCCCTGCACCCTGGGGTCCCCTGTCCCCACACCGTGGGGTTCCCTGTCCCCTCAGACACCTCAGTGCTGTCCCCTGTCCTCAGGGTCCCCTGTCCCCACACCCTGGGGTCCCCTGTCCCAAACCCTGGGATCCCCTGTCCCCAAACCCTGGGATCCCCTGTCCCCAAACCCTGGGGTCCCCTGTCCCCTGCCCCCCGTGTGGCGGGCAGTGGGTGCCCCGTGTGACCCCGGTGTCCCCGCAGGACTGCAGTGTGCTGGCCTTTGTCCTGGACCACCTGCTGCCCCACCAGCAGAACGCCGAGGACAAGGACACGCCGGCGCTGGCGCGGCTCTTCCTGGCCAGCCTGGCCGCGGCCGGCAGCGGCACCGACGCCCAGGTGGCCCTGGTCAACGAGGTCAAGGCCGCGCTGGGCCGCGCCCTGGCCATGGCCGAGAGCACCGAGAAACACGCCAGGTGTGGGGACAGAGGGGGGACAGCGGGGGGGACAGACTGGGGACAGTGGGGACAGCGTGGGGATAACGTGGGGACAGCGTGGAGACAGTCTGGGGACAATGGGGACAGTGTGGGGATAACATGGGGACAGCCTGGGGACAGCCTGGGGACAATGGGGACAGTGTGGGGATAACATGGGGACAGCCTGGGGCCAGCCTGGGGACAGTGGGGACAACAGGGGGACAATGTGGGGATAACATGGGGACAGCGTGGAGACAGCCTGGGGACAATGGGGACAGTGTGGGGACGGTAGGGGGATAACGTGGGGACAGCATGGAGATAGTCTGGGGACAATGGGGATAATGTGTGGATGGCGTGGGGGACAACCTGGGGACAATATGGGGATGGCGTGGGGACTGTGGGGGCAGTGTGGGGGCCCCTGTCCCCCTGAGTGTCCCCTGTCCCCCTGAGTGTCCCCTGTCCCTCTGAGTGTCACATGTCCTTGAGTGTCCCATGTCCCCAGAATGTCCCCTGTCCCCTGATGTCCCCTGTCCCCCCGGTGTCCCCTGTCCCCTGATGTCCCCTGTCCCCCTGATGCCCCCTGTCCCCCTGGTGTCCCCTGTCCCCCCAGTGTCCCCTGTCCCCCTGGGTGTCCCCTGTCCTTCTGAGTGTCCCATGTCCCCAGAATGTGTCCCATGCCCCTGAGTGTCCCATCACCCCAGAACATCCCCTGTCCCCCTGAGTGTCCCCTGTCCCCTTGGTGTCCCCTGTCCCCCCGGTGTCCCCTGTCCCCCTGATGCCCCCTGTCCCCCCGGTGTCCCGTGTCCCCGCGGGTGACGCCGCGCTGTCCCCGCCGCGCTGTCCCCGCAGGCTGCAGGCCGTCATGTGCATCATCAGCACCATCATGGAGTCGTGCCCGTCCACCTCCAGCTTCTACAGCAGCGCGGCCAAGCCCCCGCACAACGGCATGAACAACATCATCCGCCTCTTCCTCAAGAAGGGGCTGGTCAACGACCTGGCCCGCGTGCCCCACAGCCTGGACCTCTCCAGGTCGGGCTCCTGGGGGGTCCTGGGGGGCTGGAGGGACCTTTGGGGGGGTCTTGAGGAGGTTTGGGGAGGCTCTCAAGGGGTTTTCAGGGGTCTCGAGGGGTTTCCAGGAGTCTTGAGGAGGTTTGAGGAGTGTCTTGAGGGTTTTTTAGGGGTTTTCAGGAGGTTTGGAGGGTTCTTGAGGGGTTTTTGGGGAATCTTGAGGAGTTTTCAGGGGTCTTGAGGAGGTTTTTGGGGGTCTGGAGGGGTTTTCAGGGTTCCTGAGGAGGTTTTTGGGGTCTGGAGGGGTTTTCCGGGTTCCTGAGGAGGTTTTTGGGGTCTGGAGGGGTTTTCAGGGTTCCTGAGGAGGTTTTTGGGGGTCTGGAGGGGTTTTCAGGGTTCCTGAGGAGGTTTTGGGGGGTCTGGAGGGGTTTTGGGGGTCTGGAGGGGTTTTCAGGGTTCTTGAGGGGGTTTTGGGGGGTCTGGAGGGGTTTTCCGGGTTCCTGAGGAGGTTTTTGGGGGTCTGTGCCCCGCAGCCCCAACATGGCCAACACGGTGAACGCGGCGCTGAAGCCGCTGGAGACGCTGTCCCGCATCGTCAACCAGCCCAGCGGGCTCTTCGGGCCCAAGGGCTCCTCCAGCAAGAGCAAGGCCGAGGGCAACGGCGGCGCCCGCGAGGCTGGGGCGGCTCCACCCGACGGAGGTACCGGCCCGGGGGGCACCCATGGGGGCACAGCCACTGCCACGCCCACTGTCACACCCACTGACACACCCACTGCCATGCCCAGTGTCACACCCAATGTCACCCACAGCCACACCCCCCGACAGAGGTACCGGCCCGGGGGGCACCCACGGGGGCACACCCCACTGCCACGCCCAGTGCCACGCCCAGTGTCACACCCAGTGTCACACCCACTGACACACCCACTGACACACCCACTGCCACACCCAGTGTCACACCCAGTGTCACAGCCACTGACACACCCAGTGTCACACCCAGTGTCACACCCATTGCCATGCCAGTGTCACACCCAGTGTCACCCACAGCCACACCCCCCAACGGAGGTACCGGCCGGGGGGGCACCCACGGGGGCACACCCAGTGTCACACTCACTGCCACGCCCAGTGTCACATGGTCACACCCATTGCCACACCCAGTGTCACATGGTCACACCCACTGCCACGCCCAGTGTCACACCCACTGCCACACCAGTGTCACATGGTCACACCCACTGCCACACCCAGTGTCACACCCATTGCCACACCCAGTGTCACATGGTCACACCCACTGCCACACCCAGTGTCACACCCATTGCCACACCCACAGCCACTGTCACACCCAGTGTCACACCCAGTGTCACAGCCACACCCACTGCCATGCCCAGTGTCACACCCACTGCCACACCCACTGCCACATTCAGTGTCACACCCAGTGTCACACCTATGGCCACACCCAGTGTCACACCCACTGCCACGCCCACTGCCACACCCAGTGTCACACCCAGTGTCACCCAGTGTCACTCATGGCCACACCCACTGCCATACTCAGTGTCACACCCAGTGTCACAGCCACAGCCGCACCACCCAATGGAGATCCCACCCTGGGACCCCCAGGTCACCCCACAACCGCCCTGGCTTGTTCCCCCGTCCTCCCACTGCTCCCCCCCGTCCCCCCACCCCCCGTGACCCCCCCCTGTGCCCCCCCAGGGGACCCCGGGGACCCCGAGCCCCCCGAGGAGGACGCGGAGGCGGCGCAGGCCGAGGCTGCTGACGGCGACATGGACGGCGAGGCCGAGGGGGACACGGTGGTGCTGGCCGGGCAGCCCGAGGGGCTCAGCACCCAGGAGATGCAGGTCAGGGACCCCTGCCCACCCCTCCCCCAGTGCCCTGAGACCCCCCAGATCCCCCCCCAGAGCCCCCCAAACCTCCCAGCTCTGCCCCCACAGGTGGAGAACGAGCTGGAGGATCTGATCGACGAGCTGCTGGAGCGGGACGGCGCCGACGGCAACAGCACCATCATCGGTGGGGGCTGGGGGCACCCGGGGGACCCTGGGGCTGGGGGGGAACCCTGGGGGTGGAGTGAGCCCTGGGCATGGGGTGACCCCTGGGCATTGGGGTGACCCCTGGGGGTGGGGTGACCCCTGGGCATGGAGTGACCCCTGGGGGTGAGGTGACTCCTGGGGGTGGAGTGACCCCTGGGGGTTGGGGTGACCCCTGGGGGTGGGGTGACCCCTGGGGGTGGGGTGACCCCTGGGGGTGGAGTGACCCCTGGGGGTGGGTGACCCCTGGGGGTGGAGTGACCCCTGGGGGTGGGGTGACCCCTGGGGGTGGAGTGACCCCTGGGGCTGGGGGGGAACCCTGGGGGTGAGGTGACTCCTGGGGGTGGAGTGACCCCTGGGGGTGGGGGATCCTGGGCATCAGAGTGACCCCTGAGGGTGGGGTGACCCCTGGGTATCGAGGTGACCTCTAGGCGTGAAGGGACCCTGGGGGTTGGGGTGACCCCTGGGCGTGGGGTGACCCCTGGGGGTGGGGGACCCTGGGCATCAGAGTGACCCCTGGGCATTGGGGTGACCCCTGCCCATTGAGGTGACCCCTGCCCCTGGGGGTGACCCCTGCTACTGGGGCTGACCTCTGCCCCTGGGGCTGACCCCTGCCCATCATGGTGACCCCTGCCCATTGAGGTGACCCCTGCCCATGGGGCTGACCCCTACTCATCAGGGTGACCCCTGCCCCTGGGGGTGACCCCTGCCCATGGAGGTGACCCCTGCCCCTGGGGCTGACCCCTGCCCATTGAGGTGACCCCTGGGGCTGACCCCTGCCCTGTCCCTGTCCCTGTCCCCAGTGAGCCGCTCGGGCGAGGACGAGTCCCAGGAGGACGTGCTGATGGACGAGGCTCCCTCCAACCTCAGCCAGGCCTCCACGCTGCAGGCCAACCGCGAAGGTGGGCTGGGCAGGGGGAGGGACCACAGATAAAATAATATGTTCTGTGTGCTAAATGTACTTCAGGTACATATTTCATATATTTAGTATTTTTTATATATTTAATATTTTCATATATTTAATATTTTTATTTTTTTAACGTATTTAGTGTGTTCAGTATTCTGAATGTTCTTAATATATGTCATATATTTAATATATTTAATGTGTTTGATGTGTTTAATATATCTAATGTTTTTAATATATTCAATATATTTAATATATTGAATATATTTAGTGTGTTCAGTATACTAAGCGTACTTAATATAATTCATATATTTAATATTTTTAATATATTTAGTCTTTAATATGTTTAATATATTTACTACTTTAATATATTTTATGTGTCTAGTTATTTCATATACTTCATGTGTTTAATGTACTTCATATGTATAATATACTGAATATATTTGTTGTATTTCATATACTTAATATGTTTAATATACTAGACGTAGTTAATATACTTAATGTATTTAATACATTAATAAATATAATATTTTAATATTTTATATTTATAAAATATATTTATATTTATAAAATATTAATATTTTAATTTTTTAACGTACTTAATATGTTTGACGTACTTAATACATATGATACATTTGGTATATTTAATATATTTAGTATATTTAATCCACTTCACACGTTTAATATACTGAATGCACTTAATATATTTAATATACTTAATATATGGGATATACTGAATATGCTTAATATGATGAATGTACTTAATACATTTAATGCATTTAATGTATTTAATATATTTAATTAATACATTTAACATAATTAATATCTAGCACAAAACACAACAAACAATTGAGGGATACAAGCATCAAAAAAAAAAACCAAAAAAAAAACCCCAAAAAACACAAAAAAACCCACCCCAGGACAGCGTGGGGTCCAGGGACTTTGGGGGCCCCTGGGATTTTTGGGGGGGGTCTGAGATTTTGGGGGTCCTAGGATTTTGGGGGTGGTTTTGGGATTTTTGGGGGTGGTCTGGAATTTTGGGGGTGGTCTGGGATTTTTGGGGGGGTCTGGGATTCTGGGGGTGGTCTGGGATTTTGGGGTGGTCTGGGATTTTGGGGGTGGTCTGGTATTTTCGGGGGCTCTGTGGGGTCTGACAGCCCCCTCCCCACAGACTCGATGAACATCCTGGACCCCGAGGACGAGGAGGAGCACACGCAGGAGGAGGACAGCAGCGGCAGCAACGAGGACGAGGACGACAGCCAGGACGAGGAGGAGGAGGAGGAGGAGGAGGATGAGGATGATCAGGTGAGGGGGGCGGCCCCCCAAAACACTGGGGTCACCCCCAGGACACCGGGGTCACCCCCAGGACATCGGGGTCACCCTCGGACATTGGGGTCACCCTCGGACATCGGGGTCACCCCCAGGACACCGGGGTCACCCCCAAAACACCGGGGTCACCCTCGGACATCGGGGTCACCCCCAGGACACCGGGGTCACCCTCGGACATCGGGGTCACCCTTGGACATCGGGGTCACCCCCAGGACATTGGGGTCACCCTCGGACATTGGGGTCACCCTCGGACATCGGGGTCACCCCCAGGACACCGGGGTCACCCCCAAAACACCGGGGTCACCCTCGGACATCGGGGTCACCCCCAGGACACCGGGGTCACCCTCGGACATCGGGGTCACCCCCAGGACATTGGGGTCACCCTCGGACATCGGGGTCACCCCCAGGACACCGGGGTCACCCTCGGACATCGGGGTCACCCTTGGACATCGGGGTCACCCTCGGACATCGGGGTCACCCCCAGGACATTGGGGTCACCCTCGGACATTGGGGTCACCCCCAGGACATCGGGGTCACCCCCGGGACACCGGGGTCACCCCCAAAACACTGGGGTCACCCTCGGACATCGGGGTCACCCCCAGAACATCGGGGTCACCCCCAAAACAACAGGGTCACCCCCGGACATCGGGGTCACCCTCGGACATCGGGGTCCACCCCAAGTATTGGGGTCCTCTCTGTGGCTGTGCCCCTGTTTTGGGGTCAGGGGGTGTAATTTGGGGTCAGGGTGCCCCCAATTTGGGGTCAGGGGGTGCTATTTTGGGTCAGAACACCCCAATTTTGGGTCAGGGGGTGTAATTTGGGTTCAGGGAACCCCCAATTTGGGGTCAGGGTGCCCCCAGTTTTGGATTAGAGGGTGCTATTTTGGATCAAAACACCCCAATTTTGGGTCAGAATGCCCCAGTTTTGGGTCAGGGGGTGTAATTTGGGGTCAGGGTGCCCCAATTTGGGGTCAGGGTGCCCTCTTTTGGGTCAAGATGCCCCCAGTTTTGGGTCAGGGTGCTATTTTGGGCCAAAACCCCCCAATTTGGGGTCAGGGGTGCTATTTTGGGCCAAAACCCCCCAATTTCGGGTCAGGGGGTACCATTTAAGCCCAGCCACTCCCAATTTTTTCCCAATTTCCCGCCTGCTGACCCCCCCAGGACGACGAGGAGGGCGAGGAGGGCGAGGAGGAGGAGGATGACGACGACGGCTCCGAGATGGAGCTGGACGAGGATTATCCCGACATGAACGCCTCGCCCCTGGTGCGCTTCGAGCGCTTCGACCGCGACGACGACCTCATCATCGAGTTCGACAACATGTTCTCCAGCCCCAGTACGGCCCTGGGGGGCACTGGGAGGGACTGGGGGGCTACTGGGAGGGCATTGGGGGGCACTGGGAGGGACTGGGAGGGACTGGGGGGCACTGGGAGGGCACTGGGAGGGCACTGGAAGCCGCTGGGAGGGACTGGGGGGAACTGGGAGAGCATTGGGGGGCAGTAGGAAGCACTGGGAGCCACTGGGAGGGCATTGGGGGGCACTGGGAGGGACTGAGTGGGCACTGGAAGGGACTGGGAGGGCACTGGGATGTTTCCCCCCCTAGCTCCCCGCTACTTGTGGTTTTTGGGGTGTTCCCCCCCACAATTTCTTCCCCTCCCTGTGGTTTTTGGGGTGGATTTCCCCCCTAACGTCCCATTTCTCCCCCTAATCCCCATTTTTCCTCCCCAGTTTCAGCCAACATCTCTTCCCATGGTTTTTGGGGTGGGTTTCCTCCCCTCCCCATGGTTTTTAGGATGGATTTCCCCCCCTAACCCCCATTTCCCCCCGTTTTTCCAGCCGACATCCCTCCCCATGGTTTTTGGGATGGATTTCCTCCCCTCCCTGTCATTCCTGGGATGGGTTTTACCCCCTCCCCGTGGTTTTTGGGATACATTTCCCCCCCTAACCCCCATTCCCCCCACTTTTTCCAGCTGACATCCCTCCCTGTGGTTTTTAGGATGGATTTCCCCCCATCCCTGTGGTTTTTAGGATGGGTTTTACCCCCTCCCCAAGGTTTTTGGGATTGATTTCCCCCTCCCCATGGATTTTAGGATTGATTTCCCCCCCTAACCCCCATTCCCCCCCGTTTTTCCAGCCGACATCCCCCCGTCCCCGGGGAACATCCCTGCCAGCCACCCTCTGCTGGTGCGGCACGCGGAGCACGGGGGGCTGGGGCTGGGGGCCGGCGCGGGGGGCGCGCGCCTGGCGCAGGGGCTGGGCCGCAGCCAGCGCACGCTGCGCCAGCTGACCGCCAACGCCGGCCACACCATCCACGTCCACTACCCGGGGGCACGGCAGCCCAACCCGCCCCTGATCCTGCAGCGGTGAGTGACGGGGCTGGGGTCGCTCAGAGACCCCCCATGGAACCCCCAAATCACCCCTGAACCCCTAGATAGCACCCAAACCCCCCCCTGATCCTGCAGCGGTGAGTGACGGGGCTGGGGTCACAGAGAGACCCCCGGGGAAACCCCCAGGGAACTCCTGAACCCCCCAGGAAACCCCCATATCACCCAGGGAACCCCCCAGGGAAACCCTAAACCCCCCCCTGATCCTGCAGCGGTGAGTGACGGGGCTGGGGTCGCGCAGAGACCCCTGGGGAACCCCCAAATCACCCGGGGAACCCTCCAGAGACCCCCAGGGTACCCCCAAACCCCCCCCTGATCCTGCAGCGGTGAGTGACGGGGCTGGGGTCACAGAGAGACCCCCGGGGAACCCCCAAATCACCCAGGGAACCCCCCAGGGAATCCCTGAACCCCCCAAACCCCCCCCTGATCCTGCAGCGGTGAGTGACGGGGCTGGGGTTGCTCAGGGACCCCCGGGGAACCCCCCCAGGGAACCACAGCCCCAACCGGGGGTCCCACAGCCCCCCAGAGCCCCCCAAAGCCCCCAGCACCCCCATTAACCCCCCCTGACCCCCTCCCCAGGCTGCTGGGCCCCTCAGCAGCCACTGACATCCTGCAGCTGAGCAGCAGCTGGGGTGTGCCCCCAACCGGGGGTCCCACAGCCCCCCTGTGCCCCCAAAGCCCCCCAGAGCCCCCCAGAGCCCCCCAACACCCCCAATAACACCCCCTGTGCCCCCTCCCCAGGCTGCTGGGCCCCTCGGCGGCCGCTGACATCCTGCAGCTGAGCAGCAGCTGGGGTGTGCCCACAACCAGGGGTCCCACAGCCCCTCAGAGCCCCCCAGAGCCCCCCAGAGCCCCCCAAAGCCCCTCAGCACCCCCATTAACCCCCCCTGTGCCCCCTCCCCAGGCTGCTGGGCCCCTCGGCGGCGGCGGACATCCTGCAGCTGAGCAGCAGCTGGGGTGTGCCCACAACTGGGGGTCCCAGAGCCCCAACCGGGGGTCCCACAGCCCCCCAGCACCCCCATTAACCCCCCTGTGCCCCCTCCCCAGGCTGCTGGGCCCCTCGGCGGCCGCTGACATCCTGCAGCTGAGCAGCAGCCTGCCGCTGCAGAGCCGGGGCCGGGCGCGGCTGCTGGTGGGCAACGAGGACGTTCACATCATCGCCCGCTCCGACGACGAGCTGCTGGACGACTTCTTCCACGAGCAGGGCAGCGCGGGCAGCCAGGCAGGCGAGTGGGCACGGGGGGACAGGGGGGGACACGGGGGGACAGGGGACACGGGGGGGACACCTGGGGACAGCCACAGCCAGGCAGGCGAGTGGGCACGGGGGGACACATGGGGACATGGGGGGGACAACCACAGCCAGGCAGGCGAGTGGGCACGGGGGGACAGGGGACAGCTGGGGACACATGGGGACACCTGGGGACATGGGGGCACAGCCACAGCCAGGCAGGCGAGTGGGCACGGGGGGACAGGGGACACCTGGGGACACCTGGGGGCAGCTGGGGACATGGGGGGGACAGCCACAGCCAGGCAGGCGAGTGGGGACGGGGGCACTTGGGGACAGCTGGGGACACCTGGGGACATGGGGGGGACAGGGAGTGATTCCCACAGCCAGGCAAGTGAGTGGGGATGGGGGGGGGACACCTGGGGACAGCTGGGGACATGGGGGGGACAGAGCGGGGACAGCCACAGCCAGGCAGGTGAGTGGGGATGGGGGGCACGGGGACACAGGGGACACCTGGAGGCATGGGGGGACACCTGGGGACATGGGGGGCACAGGGAGTGATCCTCACAGCCAGGCAGACGAGTGGGGACTGGGGGCATGAGGACACAGGGGACACCTGGGGACAGCTGGGGACATGGGGGGACACCTGGGCGACATGGGGACATGGGGGGGGGGACAGGGAGTGATCCCAACAGCCAGGCAAGTGAGTGGGGACGGGGGGGGGGACACCTGGGGACAGCTGGGGACACGGGGAGGACACGGTGGGGACAGCCACAGCCAGGCAGGAGAGTGGGGATGGGGGGCACGGGGCCACGGGGGACACCTGGGGACACAGGGGGCACCTGGGGACAGCTGGGGACATGGGGGGACACAGGGGGACAGGGAGTGATCCCCACAGCCAGGCAGGCGAGTGGGGACAGGGGGACAGGGGACAGCTGGGGACATGAGGGGACACCTGGGGACAGCCATGGCCAGGCAGGTGAGTGGGGACAGGGGGCATGGGGACACAGGGGACACCTGGGGACACCTGGGGACATGGGGTGGGGGGACAGGGAGTGATCCTCACAGCCAGGCAGGCAAGCAGGGACAGGAGGGGACACCTGGGGACACCTGGGGACATGGGGGCACAGCCACAGCCAGGCAGGCAGGTGGGGACGGGGGGCATGGGGACACCTGGGGACACCTGGGGACACCTGGGGACATGGAGGGGACAGGGAGGGATCCTCACAGCCAGGAAGGCAAGTAGGGACAGGAGGGGACACCTGGGGACACCTGGGGACACGGTAGGGACACCCACAGCCAGGCAGGTGAGTGGGGACAGGGCGACACCTGGGGGACACCTGGGGACACGGTGGGGACAGCCACAGCCAGGCAGGCAATGGGACACCAGGGCTCACTGGGGACACTTGGGGACAGTCCTGAGGTGGGCGTGGTCCCCCTGAGGGGCGTGGCCTCTGCAGCCACCAAAGCTCCCATTTTTTCCCCTCCCCCCCCGCAGGGACCCTGTCCAGCATCCCCACGGCCCTGACGCGCTGGACCGAGGAGTGCAAGGTCCTGGACGCTGAGAGCATGCACGACTGCGTGTCCGGTGAGAGCCGGAGACCCCCGGAGACCCCTGAGCCACCCCGGAAACCCCAGAGACCCCAGAGACCCCCCAGAGCCCCCCGGAGACCCCCGGGACCCCCGGAGCCCCCTGAGCCACCCCGGAGCCCCCAGAGCCCCCCGAGACCCCCCAGAGCCCCCCGGAGACCCCCGGGACCCCCTGAGCCCCCCCGGAGCCCCCCCGGAGCCCCCTGAGCCCGCAGAGCCCCCTGAGCCCCCCAGAGACCCCCCCAGAGCTCCCCCAGAGCCCCCAGAGCCCCCCCGGAGCCCCCAGAGCCCCCCGGAGCCCCCCAGAGCCCCCAGAACCCCCTGAGCCCCCCCCAGAGCCCCCCAGAGCCCCCCGGAGCCCCCAGAGCCCCCCGGAGCCCCCGCAGAGCCCCCCCAGAGCCCCCAGAGCCCCGAGCCTCAGCCACCCTTCCCCCCCCCCAGTGGTCAGGGTGCCCATGCTGGGGGTCTCTGACCCCCCCAAACCCCCCAGTTTCCCCCCCAATCCCCCCCCAGTGGCCGGGGTGCCCATCCCGGGGGTCCCTGACCCCCCCTCAGTGGTCAGGGTGCCCATGCTGGGGGTCCCTGACCCCCCCAGTGTCCCCCCCAGTGGTCGGGGTGCCCATCCCGGGGGTCCCTGACCCCCCCAATGCCCCCGCAGTGGTCAAGGTGCCCATCCTGGGAGTTCCTGACCCCCCCAAACCCCCCAGTTTCCCCCCCAATCCCCCCCCAGTGGTCGGGGTGCCCATCCTGGACCCTGGATGGGGGTCAAGGTGCCCATCCCGGGGGTCCCTGACCCCCCCCCAGTGGTCGGGGTGCCCATCCCGGGGGTCCCTGACCCCCCCCAGTGGTCGGGGTGCCCATCCTGGGGGTCCCTGACCCCCCCCAGTGGTCGGGGTGCCCATGCTGGGGGTCCCTGACCCCGCTCAGTGCTCAGGGTGCCCATCCCGGGGGTCCCTGACCCCCCCAAACCCCCCAGTTTCTCCCCTAATTCCCTCCCCAGTGGTCAGGGTGCCCATCCAGGGGATCCATCAAACCCCAGACCCCCCAGTTTCCCCTCCCAGTGTTCGGGGTGCCCATCCTGGGGGTCCCTGACCCCCCTCAGTGCTCAGGGTGCCCATCCCGGGGGTCTCTGACCCCCCCGCAGTGGTCGGGGTGCCCATCCCGGGGGTCCCTGACCCCCCCGCAGTGGTCAAGGTGCCCATCCTGGGGGTCCCTGACCCCCCCAATCCCCCCCCGCAGTGGTCAAGGTGCCCATCCTGGGGGTCTCTGACCACCCCAAACCCCCCAGTTTCCCCCCCAATCCCCCCCCAGTGGCCGGGGTGCCCATGCTGGGGGTCCCTGACCCCCCCGCAGTGGTCGGGGTGCCCATCCCGGGGGTCCCTGACCCCCCCCAGTGGTCGGGGTGCCCATCCTGGGGGTCCCTGACCCCCCCCAGTGGTCGGGGTGCCCATGCTGGGGGTCCCTGACCCCCCCGCAGTGGTCGGGGTGCCCATCCCGGGGGTCCCTGACCCCCCCCAGTGGTCGGGGTGCCCATCCCGGGGGTCCCTGACCCCCCCCCAGTGGTCAGGGTGCCCATCCCGGGGGTCCCTGACCCCCCCAATCCCCCCCGCAGTGGTCAGGGTGCCCATCCTGGGGATCCATCAAACCCCAGACCCCCCAGTTTCCCCTCCCAGTGTTCGGGGTGCCCATGCTGGGGGTCCCTGACCCCCCTCAGTGCTCAGGGTGCCCATCCCGGGGGTCCCTGACCCCCCCCCAGTGGTCGGGGTGCCCATCCCGGGGGTCCCTGACCCCTCCAATCCCCCCGCAGTGGTCAAGGTGCCCATCCTGGCGCGCCTGGAGGCGCTGCGGGACGAGGAGCTGGACGAGCGGCGCGAGAAGCGGCGGCGCCAGGCGGCCGAGGACGAGGCCAAAGGCGCCGAGCGCGGCCCCGAGGACAAGGACAGCCCCGAGGCCCAGGTGAGAGACCCCCAAAAAACCCCCTCCTCCCAAAAAAAAACCCACCCACAGGAGAGGGGGTCCCTCCTTCACTCCCCCCATCTCCTCACACAGGACTCGGCCTCCAAAGCCGGCCCCGCTTCGGCCGACGTCGCCCCGCCAGGTAAATCCCCCCCAGCTGCCCCCTCCCCTAAAAAAAAAACACCTTCCAGCGACCCCCCCCCAATGTAAAAAAGCCCCCCGACTCCCCCCCGGAGCTGGCGCCGCGCGGGCTGAGGTAGTAGATTGTATAGTTGGAGGGTCACACCCCCGTCTCGGAGATAACTATACATTCTACTGTCTTCCTCGCGCGGCGCGCGCCGCCGCAGCCGGGGGGGCCCGGGGGGGTGCAGAGCCCCCCTCAGCCCACCGGCACCTCCAGGAGAGGGGGGGGAGAGAGGGAGGTTGGGGGGGGTTTTTGGGATTTTTTTGGGGGGGTTTTGGGGGGGTTTTTGGGGATTTTTTAGGGGGTTTTTGGGGTTTTTGGGGGGTTTTTTTTGAGTTTTTTTGGGTTTTTTTTTTTATTTTTTGGGGGTTTTTTTTGGGGTTTTTTTTGTTTTTTTTCGGATTTTTTTGGGGGGTTTTGGGGGGTTTTTTGGGGGTTTTTTTGGGTTTTTGGGGGTTTTTTGGCTTTTTTTGGGGGTTTTTTGGGGGTTTTTTGGGGGGTTTTTTGGGGATTTTTTGGGGGTTTTTTGGGGTTTTTTGGGGGTTTTTTTTGGTTTTTTTGGGGGTTTTCTGGGGATTTTTGGGGGGGGTTTTGGGGTTTTTTTGGGTTTTTTGGGTTTTTTTGGGATTTTTTGGGGGTTTTTTTGGGGTGTTTTTTGGGTTTTTTTGGGGGGTTTTTTTGGAGTTTTTTGGGGGGTTTTGGGGGTTTTTTGGGGTTATTTTGGGGGGTTTTTTGGGGTTTTTTTGGGGATTTTTTGGGGTTTTTTGGGGGTTTTTTTTGGGGTGTTTTTTGGGGTTTTTTTTTGGGGTCTTTTGGGGTTTTTTTTTTGGGGGGGGGAGGAGGGGTTTAATGGGGGGTTTGGAGGGGGTTTGCTGGGGTTTGGGGGTGGTTGGGTGTAGGGGGTGGGAGGGGCTCCCTCAAATTGTTTCCTTTCCCTCCCTAAATGGTTTCCTTTCCCCAAAAAAAAATTGTTTCCTTCCTCCCCCAAATTGTTTCCTTCGTCCTCTTTAAATAGTTTCTTTATCCCCTAAATTATTTCCTTTTCCCCCTAAATTATTTCCTTCTTCCCCCCTGAATTGTTTCCTTCTCCCTCCAAATTGTTTCATTCCTTCTCTAAATCGTTTCCTTCTCATCCCAAATTGTTTCCTCCCCCAAAATTTTCTTTCCTCCACTCTAAATTGTTTCCTTCTCCCCCAAATTGTTTCCTTCCCCCCAAAATTATTTCCTTCCTCCCCAAATTGTTTCCTTTCCCCAAATTTTTTCCTTTCCCCCAAAATGATTTCTTTCTCCCCCAAATTGTTTTCTTCCTCCAAAATTATTTCCTTCCCCCAAATTATTTTTTTCCTCCTCTCTAAATTGTTTCCTCCCCCACCAAACTCTTTCCTCCCCTCCCTAAATGGTTCCCACCCCTAAATTTTGTCCTTCCCCCCAAATTTTCTCCTCCCCCTAAATTGTCTCCTCCCCTGAATTTTTTTTCTTCCTCCCCCCACCCAGAATTGTCTCCACCCCCCCCCAAAATTCTCTCCTCCCCCCACCCCAATTCCTCTCCCACCCCACCCAGGGCCCCCCTCTCATTTCAGGGCACCTCTGGATCTCTGGGCTTCCCCAAAACGGGGGAAACGGGGAGGTTTTGGGGGGGCTGAGGGTGGGTGGGGGGTCCCGAATTTTTTGGGACCAATCTTGATCCCTTCCTGTGTCCCACCCCCCTCCCACCCCCCCCTCCCAGAACACAGCGGGACCACCCCGGGAGAGACCCCCCCTCCCGGTCCCCACCGGACCCTGGTGATGCTGGAACCGACGCCGACCCCCCCAGACCCCCCCCCGGGAGCCCCCCAAATCCCCGCCCGCCCCCCCCAGCCCCCCGAGCAGGAGGAGGGGGGGCCCGGCCGACCCCCCCAGGAGGCCGAGGCCACTCAGATGGAGCTGTCGCCCGCCCCCACCATCAGTAAGTGCTCGGGGGGGGCTTTTTTTTTTTGTGGTTGGGTGGGGGGATCCCCTAAATTTTTTTGGGAGGGTTTTTCTCCCTTTTTAGGGTGGGTGGGGTTCTGGTTTGGGGGTCCTGGTTTGGGGTTTGAGGTTTGGGGGTCCTGGTTTGGGGGTCCTGGTTTGGAGGTGTTGGGGTTTTGGGGGTCCTGGTTTGGGGGTCCTGGTTTGGGGGTGATGGTTTGGGGGTGGTGGTTTTGGGGGTCCTGGTTTGGGGGTCCTGGTTTGGAGGTGTTGTGGTTTTGGGGGTCCTGGTTTTGGGGTCCTGGTTTTGGGGGTCCTGGTTTGGGGTTTGAGGTTTGGGGGTGATGGTTTGGGGGTCCTGATTTGGGGGTGATGGTTTGGGGGTCCTGGTTTGGGATTGTGGTTTGGGGGTCCTGGTTTGGGGGTCCTGATTTGGGGGTGTTGTGGTTTTGGGGGTCCTGGTTTGGGATTGTGGTTTTGGGGGTCCTGGTTTGGGGGTCCTGGTTTGGAGGTGTTGTGGTTTTGGGGGTCCTGGTTTGGGATTGTGGTTTGGGGGTCCTGGTTTGGGGGTGATGGTTTGGGGTTTGAGGTTTGAGGGTGATGGTTTGGGGGTCCTGGTTTTGGGGTGGTGGTTTTGGGGTGGTGGTTTGGGGGTGATGGTTTGGGGGTCCTGGTTTGGGGGTGATGGTTTGGGGGTGATGGTTTGGGGGTGGTGGTTTGGGGGTCCTGGTTTGGGGGTGATGGTTTGGGGGTCCTGGTTTGGGGGGGGTGGTTTGGGGGTCCTGGTTTGGAGGTGTTGTGGGTTTGGGGGTCCTGGTTTGGGGGTGATGGTTTGGGGGTGATGGTTTGGGGGTGGTGGTTTGGGGGTCCTGGTTTTGGGGTGGTGGTTTGGGGGTCCTGGTTTGGGGGTCCTGGTTTGGGGGTCCTGGTTTGGGGGTGATGGTTTGGGGGTCCTGGTTTGGGGTTTGAGGTTTGCGGGTGATGGTTTGGGGGTCCTGGTTTTGGGGTGATGGTTTGGGGTCCTGGTTTGGGGGTCCTGGTTTTGGGGTGGTGGTTTTGGGGTGGTGGTTTGGGGGTGATGGTTTGGGGGTCCTGATTTGGGGGTGATGGTTTGGGGGTGATGGTTTGGGATTGTGGTTTGGGGGTCAAGGTTTGGGGGTCCTGGTTTGGGGGTGATGGTTTGGGGGTGGTGGTTTTGGGGGTCCTGGTTTGGGGGTCCTGGTTTGGAGGTGTTGTGGTTTTGGGGGTCCTGGTTTTGGGGTCCTGGTTTTGGGGGTCCTGGTTTGGGGTTTGAGGTTTGGGGGTGATGGTTTGGGGGTCCTGATTTGGGGGTGATGGTTTGGGGGTGATGGTTTGGGATTGTGGTTTGGGGGTCAAGGTTTGGGGGTCCTGGTTTGAGGGTGATGGTTTGGGGGTCCTGGTTTGGGGGTCCTGGTTTGGGGGTGGTGGTTTGGGGGTCCTGGTTTGGGGGTCCTGGTTTTGGGGTGATGGTTTGGGGGTGGTGGTTTGGGGTGGTGGTTTTGGGGGTCTCCAGCATGGTGTGTGTGTCCCCCCTGCAGCGTCGCTGTCCCCGGAGCGGGCGGAGGACTCGGACGCGCTGACGGCCGTCAGCAGCCAGCTGGAGGGCTCGCCCATGGACACCTCCAGCTTGGCCTCCTGCACCTTGGAGGAGGCCGGGGGGGCTCCCCCTGCTGCCCCCAGCGCCCCCCAGAACCCCCCCGGGACCCCCCAAGGACCCCCGCCCGCCCCACCCGACGCCGCTCAGCCTCCGGACGATAGGTGAGAGCTGGGGGGAAAGCGGGGAGGGGGGGTCGTGGTTTGGGGGTTGAGGTTTGGGGGTCCTGATTTGGGGGTCCTGGTTTGGGGGCGGGGGTTTGGGGGTGGGGGTTTGGGGGTCGTGGTTTTGGGGTTGAGGTCTAGGGGTCCTGGTTTGGGTGTCCTGGTTTGGGGGTCCTGGTTTGGGGGTGGGGGTTTGGGGGTGGGGGTTTGGGGGTCGTGGTTTTGGGGTTGAGGTCTAGGGGTTCTGGTTTGGGTGTCCTGGTTTGGGGGTGATGGTTTTGGGGTGGTGGTTTGGGGGTCTTGGTTTGGAGGTCAAGGTTTGGGGGTAGTAGTTTGGGGGTCGAGGTTTGGGGGTCCTGATTTGGGGGTGGTGGTTTTGGGGGTCCTGGTTTGGGAGTAGTGGTTTGGGGGTCGAGGTTTGGGGGTCCTGGTTTGGGGTTTGAGGTTTGGGGTCCTGGTTTGGGGGTGTTGTGGTTTTGGGGGTCCTGGTTTGGGGTCCTGGTTTGGGGGTGTTGTGGTTTTGGGGGTCCTGGTTTGGGGGTCCTGGTTTGGGGTTTGAGGTTTGGGGTTTGAGGTTTGGGGGTCCTGGTTTGGGGGTCCTGGTTTGGGGTTTGAGGTTTGGGGGTCCTGGTTTGGGGGTGATGGTTTGGGGGTGATGGTTTGGGGGTGGTGGTTCTGGGGGTCCTGGTTTGGGGTGGTGGTTCTGGGGGGTCCCCGTCCCCGCCGCTGTCACAGCTCCGCGCTGTCACCCCCAGCTCCCCCCCGGCCTCGTCCTCGGAGAGCTCCTCCACCCGCGACTCGGCCGGAGCCATTTCCGGCGCCGACTCGCGCGGGATCCTGGAGGAGCCGCTGCCGTCCACCAGCAGCGAGGAGGAGGATCCGCTGGCCGGTCAGTGCCACCCTGGGCTGGGCTGGGACACCCTGGGCTGGGCAGGGACACCCCTGGGCTGGGACACCCTGGGGCTGGGCAGGGACACCCTGGGGTGGGCTGGGACACCCCTGGGAGTGGTCAGTGCCCCCCTTGGGCCGGTCAGTGCCACCCTGGGCTGGGCTGGGACACCCTGGGGTGGGCTGGGACACCCTGGGCTGGGCAGGGACACCCTTGGGAGTGGGCAGGGACACCCCTGGGAGTGGTCAGTGACACCCTGTGTCCCCTGGGGCTGGGCAGTGTCACCCTGGGGCTGGGCAGTGTCACACCTGGGAGTGGTCAGTGACACCCCTGAGCAATTTCAGGACCTCCCTGGGGGGTTCCAGAGATTTTCAGGGTGTCCCTGATGGTTTTGGGGTGTCCCTGATGGTTTTGGGGTGCCCCTGGGGGTGTTGGGGTGTCCCTGAGGGGTTTAGGGTGTCCCTGATGTTTTTGAGGTGTCCCTGATGGTTTTGGGGTGTCCCTGATGGTTTCAGGCTGTCCCTGGGTGTGTCTCAGGGCTGTCCAGGGTGTCCCTGATGTTTTTGAGGTGTCCCTGATGATTTTGGGGTGTCCCTGGGGGTGTTGGGGTGTCCCTGGGGGTGTCTCAGGGCTGTCCAGGGTGTCCCTGATAGTTTTGAGGTGTCCCTGCGGGTGTTGGGGTGCCCCTGATGGTTTTGGGGTGCCTCCGGGGGGTTTCAGGGTGCCCCCGGGGGGTTTTGGGGTGCCCCTGGGTGTGTCTCAGGGCTGTCCAGGGTGCCCCTGGGGGTGTTGGGGTGCCCCTGGGGGGTTTTGGGGTGTCCCTGATGGTTTCAGGGTGTCCCTGATGGTTTTGGGGTGCCCCTGGGGGGTTTCAGGGCGCCCCTGGGGGGTTTTGGGCTGTCCAGGGGGTCCCTGGGGGGCCGGGTGCCGCTCCCCGGGGTGTCCCCGACGCGTCCCCGCCGTGCCCGCAGGGATCAGCCTCCCCGAGGGCGTGGACCCCTCGTTCCTGGCGGCGCTGCCGGACGACATCCGGCGGGAGGTGCTGCAGAACCAGCTGGGGATCCGCCCCCCGGCGCGGGCCCCGCCCACCGCCAGCCCCGCCCCGCCCGTGGTGGCCAATCCCGGCCTGACCGAGGTCAGCCCCGAGTTCCTGGCGGCGCTGCCCCCGGCCATACAGGAGGAGGTGGGCGTGGCCGCGGCACGGGCGGGGCTATGGGGTGGGTGTGGTGGTGGGTGGGGCTAAGGGAGGGGGCGTGGTCTTACGGTGGGTGTGGTCATGGGGCAGGACTGAAGGGTGGGTGTGTCTGTGTGGGGGTGTGGCCACTTTGGGGTGTGTCTGGGGGTGTGTCTGCATGGGGGTGTGGCCTATTTGGGGTGTGTCTGCATGGGTGTGTGGCCTGTTCTGGGGCACAGCCTCTTTGGGGTGTGTCTGTGTAGGGGAGCAGCGTTTTTGGGGTGTCTGCATGTCTGGGCGTCTCCCTGTAGGGGTGTGGTCTGTTTGGGGCGTGTCCCCATATGGGTGTGGTCTGTTTGGGGCGTGTTCCTGTATGGGTGTGGTCTTTGGGGTGTGTCCCATGGGGGTGCGGCCTCTTCAGGGTGTGTCCCATAGGGGTGTGGCCTCTTTGGGGCATGTCCCCATATGGGTGTGGTCTCTTTGGGGCATTTCCCCGTTGGGGGCGTGGCCTCTTTGGGGCGTGTCCCCATATGGGTGTGGCCTCTTTGGGGTGTGTCCCCATCGGGGCGTGGTATCTTTGGGGTGTGTCCTCATATGGGCGTGGCCTCTTTGGGGTGTGTCCCATATGGGGGTGGTCTCTTTGGGGTGTGTCCCTGTATGGGGCGTGGCCTCTTTGGGTCATGTCCCCATATGGGCGTGGCCTCTTTGGGGCGTGGCCTCTTTGGGGCATGTCCCTGTATGGGGTGTGGCCTCTTTGGGGCGTATCCCCATAGGGGCGTGGTCTCTTTAGGGCATGTCCCCATCGGGGCGTGTCCCTGTATGGGCGTGGTCTCTTTGGGGCGTGTCCCCCCGGCCGTGTCCCCCCAGCCATGTCCCCCCAGCCCTGTCCCATCGCTGTCCCCCCGGCCGTGTCCCCCCCGGCCGTGTCCCATCGCTGTCCCCCCGGCCGTCCCCAGGTGCTGGCGCAGCAGCGGGCGGAGCAGCAGCGGCGGGAGCTGGCGCAGGCCACGGGCTCGGACGCGCCGATGGACCCGGTGACCTTCATCCAGACGCTGCCGTCGGAGCTGCGGCGCTCGGTGCTGGAGGACATGGAGGACTCGGTGCTGGCGGTGATGCCGCCGGACATCGCGGCCGAGGCGCAGGCGCTGCGGCGCGAGCAGGAGGCGCGGCAGCGGCAGCTGATGCACGAGCGCCTCTTCGGCCACTCCAGCACCTCGGCGCTCTCGGCCATCCTGCGCAGCCCCGGTGAGAGCCGGCCAGGGGGGCCCGGCGCCCACTGCCCTCGGGGTGCCCCCGGGTCCCCTTTGTGTCCCCAATTCCCTCTGTGTCCCCCCAGTGTCCCCCCGGTCCCCTCTGTGTGCCCAATACCCTCAGTGCCCCCCAGTGTCCCCAGTGTCCCCCCAGTTCTCTCAGTGCCCCCCAGTCCCCCCAGTGCCCCCCAGTCCCCCCAGTGTCCCCCCAGTTCTCTCAGGGTCCCCCTGGGTCCCCTTTGTGTGCCCAATTCCCTCAGTGTCCCCCCAATACCCTCAGTGTTCCCCCAGTGTCCCCAGTGTCCCCAGTGTCCCCAGTGTCCCCAGTGTCCCCCCAGTTCTCTCGGGGTCCCCCCGGGTCCCCTTTGTGTGCCCAATTCCCTCAGTGTCCCCCCAATACCCTCAGTGTTCCCCCAGTGTCCCCAGTGCCCCCAGTGTCCTCCCAGTTCTCTCTGTGTCCCCCCAGTCCCCTCTGTGTGCCCAATTCCCTCGGTGTCCCCCAGTGTCCCCCCAGTGTCCCCAGTGTCCCCCCAGTTCTCTCAGTGTCCCCCCCAGTTCCCTCTGTGTCCCCCCAATTCCCTCCATGTCCCCAATTCCCTCTGTGTCCTCAATTCCCTCAGTGTCCCCCCAGTCCCCCCAGTGTCCCCCCAATTCTCTTGGTGTCTCCCCAATTCCCTCGGTGTCCCCCCACTCCCCCGTGTGTCCCTGATTCCCTCAGTGTCCCCAGTTTCTCTCTGTGTCCCCCCAATTTCTCTCTGCCCCCCAGTTCTCTTTGTGTCCCCAGTTCCATCTCTGTCCCCGGTGTGTGACACCTCCCCACTGTGTGACACCTTCCTGGTGTCCCCACTGTGTGACACATCCCAGTGTCCCCACTGTGTGACACCTCCCCCGTGTGCGACACTCCCCGGTGTGTGACACCGTCCTGGTGTCCCTGGCACATGGCGGTGGTGTCCCCACAGTGTCCCCACAGTGTCCCCGCGGTGTCCCCGCGGTGCCAGCCCTATCCCCGTCCCTGTCCCCACGGTGTCCCCACGGTGTCCCCATGGTGTCCCCGCGGTGCCAGCCCTGTCCCTGTCCCTGTCCCCGCGGTGTCCCCGCGTTGTCCCCGCGGTGCCAGCCCTGTCCCCGTCCCTGTCCCCACAATGTCCCCGTGGTGTCCCTGCGGTGTCCCCACGGTGCCAGCCCCGTCCCCGTCCCTGTCCCCGCAGCCTTCACCAGCCGGCTCAGCGGGAACCGCGGCGTTCAGTACACGCGGCTGGCGGTGCAGCGGGGGGGCACCTTCCACATGGGGGGCACCGGCACCCACAGCAGGTCAGTGCGGGGTCACTGGGGTCACAGGGGTCAGTGGGGGGTCACTGGGGTCAGTGGGGTCACTGCTGTGGGGTGGGGGTCAGTGGGGGGTCACTGGGGTCACTGCTGTGGGGTGGGGGGCTCTTGGGGGTCACTGAGGTCAGTGGGGATGAGGGGGTAGGGAGGGTGTCTAGATCTGTTTGGGGTCAGTTTGGGGTCAGTTTTGGGTCAGTTTAGGGTCAGTTTGGGGTCAGTTTAGGCTCCATTTGGGGTCAGTTTAGGGTCAGTTTGTGGTCAGTTTAGGGTCAGTTTAGGCTCCATTCGGGGTCAGTTTAGGTTCCAGTTGTGATCAGTTTGGGGTCCATTTGTGCTTTGTTTTGGGTCACTTTGTGGTCAGTTTTGGGTCAGTTTAGTTTAGGCTCCGTTTAGGTTCAGTTTAAGCTCCATTTGGGGTCAGTTTAGGGTCAGTTTGTGGTCAGTTTTGGGTCAGTTTAGGCTCCGTTTTGGGTCAGTTTAAGCTCCATTTGGGGTCAGTTTAGGGTCAGTTTGTGGTCAGTTCGGGGGTCAGTTTAGGTTCCATTTGTGATCAATTTGGGGTCCATTTGTGCTTTGTTTTGGGTCACTTTGTGCTCAGTTTTGGGTCAGTTTAGTTTAGGCTCCGTTTAGGTTCAGTTTGGGATCAGTTTAGGCTCCATTTGGATTCAGTTTGGGATCAGTTTAGGCTCCATCTGGATTCAGTTTGGGATCAGTTTAGGCTCCATTTGGGGTCAGTTCTGGCTCCATTTGTGCTCAGTTTAGGGTCCGTCAGGGGTCAGTTTAGGTTCTGTTTGGGGTCAGTTTTGGGTCCATTTTTGCTCAGCTCTGGGTCTGTCAGGGGTCAGTTTAGGCTCCATTTGGGGTCAGTTCTGGGTCACTCTGAGCTCAGTTCTGGGTCCATTTGTGCTCAGTTCTGGGTCACTTTGTGGTCAGTTTTGGGTCAGTTTAGGCTCCATTTGTGGTCAGTTTTGGGTCACTTTGTGCTCAGTTTTGGGTCAGTTTAGGCTCCATTTGTGCTCAGCTCTGGCTCACTCTGCACTCAGCTCCGGGTCCCTCCCGGCTCACCCCTCTCCCCCGTCCCCCAGGCCGGCGGGCAGCAGCGTGGACAGCCTGCTGCGCCTGCGCGGCCGCCTGCTGCTGGACCACGAGGCTCTCTCCTGCCTGCTGGTGCTGCTCTTCGTGGACGAGCCCAAGCTCAACACCAGCCGCCTGCACCGCGTGCTGCGCAACCTCTGCTACCACGCGCCCACCCGGGGCTGGGTGGTGCGCAGCCTCCTCTCCATCCTGCAGCGCAGCAGCGAGAGCGAGCTCTGCCTCGAGAGCCCCCGCGGGACCCCCGCCCCGGGCGCCGAGGAGCGCCCGCGGGGCCGAGGAGGAGGAGGAGGAGGAGGAGGAGGAGGTGGTGGTGGTACCGGCAGCACCGGCGGAAGCCGCGCCGGGCCGGGCTCGGCGGCGGAACCGCGCGGGCTGGACCTGCTGCACCGCATGGAGTCGCGCAGCTCCGGGCAGCTCTCCTGGCTCTCGGTGTCCATGGACGCGGCGCTGGGCTGCCGCACCAACATCTTCCAGATCCAGCGCGTGCCGGGCCGCAAGCACACCGAGAAACACGCGGCGGCCGCCGGCTCCGCCGTCCACATCCACCCCCAGGCCGCCCCCGTGGTCTGCCGGCACGTGCTGGACACCCTCATCCAGCTGGCCAAGGTTCGGGGGGAGCTGGGGCACCTTTGGAGGGCACTGGGGCACCTTTGGGGGGCACTGGGGCACCTTTGGGGGCTGCTGGGGCACCTTTGAGGGTGTTGGGGCGCCTTTGGGGGGTGTTGGAGCACCTTTGGGGGGTGTTGGAGCACCTTTAGGGGGTGTTGGAGCATCTTTGGGGCACACTGGGGCACCTTTGGGGGGTGTTGGAGCACCTTTGGGGGGCGCTGGAGCACCTTTGGGGGGAGCTGGAGCACCTTTGAGGAGGTTGGAGCATCTTTGGGGGTGCTGGAGCACCTTTGGGGGTGCTGGGGCACCTTTGGGGGTGCTGGAGCATTTTTGGGGGTGTTGGAGCACCTTTGGGGTGCTGGAGCACCTTTGGGGGGAGCTGGAGCACCTTTGAGGACGTTGGAGCACCTTTGGGGGTGTTGGAGCACCTTTGGGGCGCTGGGGCACCTTTGGGGGGTGTTGGAGCACCTTGGGGGAGGTTGGGGAGCGCTCTGGAGCACCTTGTTGGGTTTCTGGGGGGTTTTTTATGGGTTTATGGGTCACTGGGACATTCTGGGGTGCACCAGGGTACGTTAAGGGGTAGTTGGGGGGGGGGTTGGGGGGACTGGAACATTCTGTAGGGGACCCACGCTTGGGGTCCCTCCCAAGCATCACCTGGGTTTTGGGGGTGGGGTCCATTTGTGATCAATTTGGGGTCCATTTGTGCTCTGTTTTGGGTCACTTTGTGCTGTTTTGGGTCAGTTTTGGGTCAGTTTAGGCTCCATTTGGGGTCAGTTTAGGGTCCATTTGGGGTCAGTTTAGGGTCAGTTTGTGGTCAGTTTTGGGTCAGTTTAGGGTCCATTTGGGGTTCAGTTTTGGGTCCATTTGGGGTCAGTTTAGGGTCAGTTTGTGGTCAGTTTTGGGTCAGTTTAGGCTCCATTTGGGGTCAGTTTAGGGTCAGTTTTGGGTCAGTTTAGGCTCCATTGGGGTTCAGTTCAGGCTGTGTGGGGCCCGTGGGTGCCTGAGACCCCCCTGGTGTGGGGGGCACAGGGGACCCCGAGGTAGTTTTGGGGTCACCAAACCCCACCCCCTGTGTCCCCCCCCAGGTCTTCCCCAGCCACTTCACCCAACAGCGAGGCCGAGACCCCGACCCGGAGCGCGACCGCGGCCCCCCCACCCAAATCGGGGGGCAGCCCTTGCCCTCCCCCTCCCCCTCCCCCACCACCCCCCCAAACCCCCCCAGCCCCACCACCCCCTCCCCCCACCACCACCACCACCACCACCGCCAGCGCCGCCGCCCCCTCCCCAGCGCTGCCCCCCCAGTCGGGCTCGCTCTCCACCGACTTCTGGGACCTGCTGGTCAAGCTGGACAACATGAACGTCAGCCGCAAGGGCAAGGGCTCGGCGCGGGCGGGGGGCGCCGGGGGCGGCCCCGAGCCCGAGGCGGCCGGGGGGGGCCTGGAGGCGTCGCCGCTGGGCCAGCTGATGAACATGCTGTCCCACGGCGTCATCCGCCGCAGCCCCCTCCTCACCGAGAAGCTGCTGCGCCTGCTCTCGCTCATCTCCATCGCCCTGCCCGAGGGGGGCAAAGCTGGGGAGGGGGCGGCGGCTGGGGGGGCGGCCCCCCCGGCTCAGAACGGGGGCTCGGCCCCGACCGCCCCCGCCCCAGCGGCTGCTGCTGGAGGAGGAGGAGGAGGAGGAGGAGGGGGAACGGCGGCGCCTGGGAGCCCCCCAGGACAGGGAGGGAATGGAGGAGGCGGCGGCGCGGCCGGAGGGGCTGCGGGTGAGTGGGGGACAGGGGGGGGCATGGGGGGGATGGAGGGGACAAGGGCATGGAGGGGACAGGGGGGCATGGGGGGACATGGGGGGGACGGGGGGGGACATGGGGGGCATGGGGGACGGGGGGGGATGGAGGGGACATTGGGGGGACAGGGACAGAGATGGGACAGGGGGACACAGCAGAGACAGGGACATGGGGGGGACAGAGGGGGGCATGGGGACAGGGACATGGGGTAGAGGGACATGGGGTTGGGACAGGGGGACATGGGGTGGGACAGGGGACAGTGGGGGGACAGGGGTGGGACACAGGGACGGGGGTGGGGTATGGGGTCAAGTGGGATGTGGGGACAGGGATGGGAACGGGATGGGGACAGGAGGGTGTGGGGACACGGGGTGGGACCATGGGGACACGGGGACACGGGGACAGGGACACACAGAGGGACAGGGGTGGGATGCTGGGGCAGGGACGGGAACATGGAGACGTGGACGGGGGACAGGGTTGGGGACGTGGGGATGGGGACATGGGGACAGGGATGGGACACAGTGACAGGGACACTTGGGGGGGACACAACGGGCACAGGGAGTGCCCGCCCTGGTGGGATTGGGGGTGACGATGACCTCGGTGCCATCTGCCACCACCCCCACCGCCGTGTCCTCTCTGTCCCCAGCCCCCGCCAAGAGCTCCAAGTCCCCTGCCAAGGTCCCCGAGGGCGGCGCCGACCCCCGGCTGGCGGCCACGGGCCTGACCGAGAGCCAGCTCCAGCTCTCCGTGGAGGTACCGGCCTGGGGGGGCCAGGCTGGGCACGGGGTGGGGGTGTCCTGCTGTCCCTGGGTGTCCCTGGGTGTCCCCAGGTGTCCCCAGGTGTCCCCAAGGCCTCCCCGTGCCGCCCCCCAGGTGCTGACGTCGCACTCGTGCTCGGAGGAGGGGCTGGAGGACGCGGCCAACGTTCTGCTGCAGCTGTCGCGGGGGGGACCCCGGCACCAGGGACACCGTGCTGCGGCTGCTGCTCAGCGGGGCCCGGCAGCTGGGGGGGGCCCTGTGCCGCCAGATCGGTGAGGGGGGGTCCTGTGTCCCTAAATGGGTGAGGGGGAGTCCTGGGTGGGGGGCCCTGTGCCGCCAGATCGGTGAGGGGGGGCCCTGTGTCCCTAAATGGGTGAGGGGGGGTCCTGGGGGGGGCCCTGTGTCACCCGAAGGGGGGGAGGAGAGGTCATGGGGGTGTCCTTGTGTCCCTAAAGGGGTGAGGGGGGGTCCTGGGGGGGCCCCTGTGTCCCTAAAGGGGTGAGGGGGGGGTCCTGGGGGGGGTCCTGTGTCCCTAAATGGGTGAGGGGGTGGTCCTGGGGGGGTCCTGTGCCACCAAAATGGGTGAGGGGTGGTCCTGGGGGGGGGCCCTGTGTCTCTAAATGGGTGAGGGGGGGTCCTGGGGGAGGGCCCTGTGTCCCTAAATGGCTGAGGGGGGGTCCTGGGGGGAGGGAGGGTCTTGGGGGGGATCCCTGTGTCACCAAAGGAGTGAGGCGGGGGGGGGGGTCCTGTGCCAGCAGATGGGTGAGGGGGGGTCTTGGGGACATCCCTGTGTCCCCCAAGTGGTGAGGAGGGGTCCTGGGGGTGGGGACTCTGTGTGAGGGGGGGGTCTGTGCCACCAGATCAGTGTGTGGGGGTGCCGGGTGGGCAGGTGGGGGGGTCAGTGGGGGGGGGGTCCCAGCCCTGTGCCCCCCACCCACCCCCCAGGCACGCTGCTGGCCGAGCTCCGTGAGTACAACCTGGAGCAGCAGCGCCGGGCGCAGCTGGAGGCGCCGTCCCCCGAGGGGCTCCCCGAGGAGCAGCCCCCCAGCGCCAAGCTCAAGGGCAAGATGCAGAGCCGGTGAGAGCCGGGGGGCTGCAGGGGGCTGCGGGGGGCTGGGACCACCCCTGGGGGCTGGGACCCCCACCCCTGGGGGCTGGGACCACCCCTGGGGGCTGGGACACCCCCCCCCCTGGGGGCTGGGACCCCCTCCTGTGCCTGTCCTGGGGGCTGGGACGCACCCTGGGGGCTGGGACCACCCCCGTCCCTGTCCCTGTCCCTGTCCCTGTCCCTGTCCCTGTCCTGGACCTCGCTTACATCTCCTATTCCCGTCCTGGGCACTGGAAACAGCTCTGGTCCTCACACTGTCCTTGTCCCCATAGTGTCCCCATGCCCACACTGACCCCATGTCCCCACATTGTCCCTATGTCTTCACACTGTCCCTGTGTCCTTGTCCCTGTCCCCACACTGACCCCATGTCCCTGTCCCTGTCCCCATACTGACCCAGTGTCCCTGTCCCCACCCTGACCTGGTGTCCCTGTCCCTGTCCCCACCCTGTCCCCGTGTCCCCACCCTGACCCCGTGTCCCTGTCCCCACGCTGACCCCGTGTCCCTGTCCCCACCCTGACCCCGTGTCTCTGTCCCCACACTGACCCCATGTCCCTGTGTCCCCACACTGACCCCGTGTCCATGTCCCTGTCCCCACGCTGACCCTGTGTCCCGGTGTCCCTGTCCTGTCCCTGTGTCCCCACACTGACCCCATGTCCCTGTCCCCACACTGACCCGATGTCCCTGTCCCCACACTGACCCCATGTCCCCACACTGACCCCATGTCCCTGTCCCTGTGTCCCCACACTGACCCCATGTCTCTGTCCCCACACTGACCCCATGTCCCTGTCCCTGTCCCCACACTGACCCCATGTCTCTGTCCCTGTCCCCACACTGACCCCATGTCCCTGTCCCCACGCTGACCTCATGTCCCCGCCCCCCCAGCTTCGACACGGCCGAGAGCGTGGTGATCGTGGCGTCGCAGAAGCGGGCGCTGGGCGGGCGGGAGCTGCAGCTGCCCTCCATGTCGGTGCTGACCTCCAAGACGTCCACGCAGCGCTTCTTCCTGCGCGTGCTGCAGGTCATCATCCAGCTGCGCGACGACACGCGCCGCGCCCACCGCAAGGCCAAGCAGCCCGGCCGGCTGGGTGAGCGCCGCTCCGGCCACGCGCTGACCGCTGACCCCGACACCCTGGGTCCTGGGTCACTTCGGGGGTCTGGGGTGGCTCCTGTCCCCTGGTCACCGATGGGTTCTGGCCCCTGTGGTCACCCTGGGGTCTGGGATGGCTCCTGTCCCTGTCCTCTGGGCATCCATGAGTCCTGGGGTCACTTCGGGGTCTGAGGTGGCTCCTGTCCCTCTCTGGTCACTGATGGGTCCTGGGTCACTCTGGGGTCTGGGGTGGCTCCTGTCCCCTGGTCACCAATGGGTTCTGGCCCCTGTGGTCACTCTGGGGTCTGGGGTGGTTCCTGTCCCTCTCTGGGCACTGATGGGTCCTGGGTCATTTCTGTTCCTGTCCTCTGGTCATCAATGGGTCCTGTGGTCGCTCTGGAGTGGCTCCTGTCCCTTGGTCACTGATGGGTCTGGGTCACTCTGGGGCCTGGGGTGGCTCCTGTCCCTGTCCTCTGGGCACCCATGGGTCCTGGGTCACTTCTGTTCCTGTCCTCTGGTCATCAGTGGGTCCTGTGGTCACTCTGGGGTCTGGGGTGGCTCCTGTTCCTCTCTGGGCACCACTGACCTCTCCTGTCCCTGTCTGGGGTCTCTGGTGATGAACAACGTCCTGCCACTCCTCTGGTCCCCACACACTGTCCCCATGTCCCCACACTGTTCCCATGTCCCCTGTCCCTGTCCCCGTCCCCGGCACTGACGGCGCTGTGCCCGCAGTGTCCCCACACTGTCCCCATGTCCCTGTCCCCTGTCCCTGTCCCCGTCCCCGGCACTGACGGCGCTGTGCCCGCAGTGTCCCCACACTGTCCCCATGTCCCCATGTCCCTGTCCCTGTCCCCATGTCCCTGTCCCTGTCCCCATGTCCCCGTCCGGCACTGACGGCGCTGTGCCCGCAGTGTCCCCATGTCCCCATGACCCCACAGTGTCCCCATGTCCCCATGTCCCTGTCCCTGTCCCTGTCCCCGTCCGGCACTGACAGCGCTGTGCCCGCAGTGTCCCCACACTGTCCCCATGTCCCTGTCCCTGTCCCCTGTCCCTGTCCCTGTCCCCTTCTGGCACTGACGGCGCTGTGCCCGCAGTGTCCCTGTCCCTGTCCCCTGTCCCTGTCCCTGTCCCCTTCTGGCACTGACGGCGCTGTGCCCGCAGTGTCCCTGTCCCTGTCCCCTGTCCCTGTCCCTGTCCCTGTCCCTGTCCCTGTCCCCGCCCGGCACTGACGGCGCTGTGCCCGCAGTGTCCCGTGTCCCCATGACCCCACACTGTCCCCATGTCCCTGTCCCCATGTCCCCATGTCCCTGTCCCTGTCCCCATGTCCCTGTCCCCGGCACTGACGGCGCTGTGCCCGCAGTGTCCCCACAGTGTCCCCATGTCCCTCTCCCCGTCCCTGTCCCTGTCCCTGTCCCCTTCTGGCACTGACGGCGCTGTGCCCGCAGTGTCCCCACACTGTCCCCACACTGTCCCCATGTCCCTGTCCCTGTCCCTGTCCCCGTTCGGCACTGACGGCGCTGTGCCCGCAGTGTCCCCACACTGTCCCCATGTCCCTGTCCCCATGTCCCTGTCCCTGTCCCCTGTCCCCTGTCCCTGTCCCTGTCCCTGTCCCCTGTCCCCTGTCCCTGTCCCTGTCCCTGTCCCTGTCCCTGTCCCCATGTCCCCATGTCCCCATGTCCCCGGCACTGACGGCGCTGTGCCCGCAGTGTCCTGTGTCCCCATGTCCCTGTCCCTGTCCCCCTGTCCCCATCCCCGGCACTGACGGCGCTGTGCCCGCAGTGTCCTGTGTCCCCATGTCCCTGTCCCTGTCCCCCTGTCCCCATCCCCGGCACTGACGGCGCTGTGCCCGCAGTGTCCTGTGTCCCCATGTCCCTGTCCCTGTCCCCCTGTCCCCATCCCCGGCACTGACGGCGCTGTGCCCGCAGGCGCGCCGGGGCTGGGGGCGGCCGGCAGCATCCAGGCCGCCGTCCGGCAGCTGGAGGCCGAGGCCGACGCCATCATACAAATGGTACGTGAGGGCCAGAGGGCCCGGAGGCGGCAGCAGGGAGACACGGTTAGCACGGCCGCCTTCCTCCCCCTGCTCCTCTTCCTCTGCCTTCCTCCCCCTGCTCCTCTTCCTCATCCTCATCCTCTGCCTTCCTCCCCCTGCTCCTCATCCTCATCCTCTGCCTCAGCCCTGCCTTCCTCCCCCTGCTCCTCTTCCTCAGCCTCAGCCTCAGCCCTGCCTTCCTCCCCCTGCTCCTCAGCCTCAGCCTCAGCCCTCCCTGCCTTCCTCCCCCTGCTCCTCTTCCTCATCCTCTGCCTTCCTCCCCCTGCTCCTCATCCTCTTCCTCAGCCTTCCTCCCCCTGCTCCTCTTCCTCTGCCTCAGCCTTCCTCCCCCTGCTCCTCTTCCTCAGCCTCAGCCCTGCCTTCCTCCCCCTGCTCCTCTTCCTCAGCCTTCCTCCCCCTGCTCCTCTTCCTCTTCCTCAGCCCTGCCTTCCTCCCCCTGCTCCTCTTCCTCTGCCTTCCTCCTGCCTTCCTCCCCCTGCTCCTCTTCCTCTTCCTCTGCCTTCCTCCCCCTGCTCCTCTTCCTCTGCCTCAGCCCTGCCTTCCTCCCCCTGCTCCTCTTCCTCATCCTGTGCCTCAGCCCTGCCTTCCTCCCCCTGCTCCTCATCCTCTGCCTTTCTCCCCCCTGCCCTGCTTCTCCTCCTCATCATCCTCAACCCCCTCTTCATCCTGCTCATCTTCCTCTCCCCTCCTCATCGTCCTCATCCTCCCATCCCATCCCCTCCCCTCCTGCCCCCCAATCCCCCACAGCCTTCCTCCTCCGCATCCTGCTCCACCCCATCCTCATCATCCTCATCCTCCTCCCCCTCCCTCCTCCCGCTCCCCCCGCGGCTCCCAGCCCCCTCCCCTCCCCCCCCCCCCCCCCATTTTTGGGGTTCCCCCGGCCCGGGGGGGCTCTGGGGGGATCCCCTGGGGGGGTCGCAGCCCCCTAAAGCCGCCCTCTCCCCTCCCCTCCCCCTCCCCCGCAGTCGGAGGCCGGGCCCGCGGACGCCGCCCCCCGGCGCGAGGAGTCGCCCATGGACCGTGGACCAGCCCTCTCCCGCCCTTGCGCCGCAGGACGTGGGTGAGAACCCCCCCCAGTGCTGCCCAGTATGGCCCAGTATGGCCCAGTGCCGCCCAGTCACCTCCCAGTGCTGCCCAGTCCCCTCCCAGTGCTGCCCAGTATGGCCCAGTGCTGCCCAGTCACCTCCCAGTATGGCCCAGTGCTGCCCAGTGCTGCCCAGTATGGCCCCCTCCCAGTGCTGCCCAGTCACCTCCCAATGCTGCCCAGTGCTGCCCAGTCACTTCCCAGTATGGCCCAGTGCTGCCCAGTCACCTCCCAGTATGGCCCAGTGCTGCCCAGTGCTGCCCAGTCACCTCCCAGTATGGCCCAGTGCTGCCCAGTGCTGCCCAGTATGGCCCCTCCCAGTGCCACCCAGTCCCCTCCCAGTGCTGCCCAGTGCTGCCCAGTCATCTCCCAGTATGGCCCAGTGCTGCCCAGTTGTCCTCCAGTATGGCCCAGTACCACCCAGTGCTGCCCAGTCACCTCCCAGTGCCACCCAGTCCCCTCCCAGTACCGCCCAGTGCTGCCCAGTCACCTCCCAGTGCCACCCAGTCCCCCTCCCAGTACCGCCCAGTGCTAGCCCACAGTCATCATCTCCCAATGCTGCCCAGTGCTGCCCAGTCACTTCCCAGTGTCACCCAGTCCCTTCCCAGTGCTGCCCAGTCACCTCCCAGTACGGCCCAGTCACCCCCAGTGGCTGCACTGGGCTCACCCCCCTGCCCCCCCCCCAGCCTGCTGCTGGTGCCACCCCCAGCGTCCCCACAGCGCTGCCACTGCTGGGCTGGGTGACACCGGGAGGGTGACACTGGGGGGGGTGACACCGGGGGGGTGACACCACCAGGGTGGCCCTGGTGACACCAGGAGGGTGACACCGGGGGGGGGTGACACTGCGGGGGGTGACACTGGAGGGTGATACCAGGGGGTGACACTGGGGGGGGTGACACTGGGGGGGGTGACACCGGGGAGGGTGACACCGGGGGGGGTGACACCGGGAGGGTGACACCGGGGGGGTGACACCGGGGGGGGTGGCCCTGGTGACACCAGGGGTGTCCTGACCTGTGTCCCTCACCCCTGCAGGCGCCGAGGCGGCTTCCGGGCGGGGAGCGGGAGCAGCGGGGAGCAGCGGGACAGGGACAGGGACAGGGACAGGGACAGGGACAGGGACAGGGACAGGGAGCGGGAGGAGCGGTCCGCCCGAGCTGCCCCTGCTGAGCGAGCAGCTGAGCCTGGACGAGCTCTGGGACATGCTGGGGCGAGTGCCTCAAGGAGCTCGAGGAGTCCCACGACCAGCACGCCGTGCTCGGTGCGTCACCCGAATCCTGGGGGGGCCCTAAAGCCTGGGGAGGGGGGCTGGGACCCCCAAAAACTCAGTGTGTCACCCCAAATCCTGGGGGGGGGGCTGGGATCCCAAAAACTCAGTGTGTCACCCCTGAATCCTGGGGAGGGGCTGGGATCCCAAAAACTCAGTGTGTCACACCCCAAATCCCAGGGAGGGGGCTGGGACAGGGACCCCAAAAACTCAGTGTGTCACCCCAAATCCCAGGGAGGGGGGGCTGGGACCCCAAAAACTCAGTGTGTCACCCCAAATCCTGGGGGGCCCCAAAACCTCGGAGGGGCACTGGGGACAGGGGGTGACTCTAAATCCTGGGGCAGTGGGCTGGAACCTCTAAGAGGAGCCCCAAAACCATCGGGGTGACACTTCCGGGGGTGCCCCAAACCATGGGAGAGGGGTTGGGACCTATAGAGGGGCCCCTCGCTGTCCCCACCATCCCATTCCCATCCCACTGTCCCCTCACCGTCCCCCTGTCTATCCCTCACTGTCCCTGGTCCATCCTGCTGTCCGTCCCGCTGACCCCTCACTGTCCCCCTGTCCATCCCTCGCTGTCCCTTGTCTGTCCCTCACCATCCCCCTGTCCCATTCCCCACTGTCCCCTGTCCATCCCTGTCCCATTCCCTCCCCACTGTCCCTCACCGCCCTCTGTCCATCCCTGTCCATCCCCCCTGTCCATCCCTCACTGTCCCACTGTCCCTCCCTCACCATCCCACTGTCCCTCCCTCACCGTCCCCCTGTCCATCCCTCACCGTCCCCCTGTCCGTCCCGCTGACCCCTCACTGTCCCTTGTCTGTCCCTCACCGTCCCACTGTCCCCTGTCCCACCCCCACTGTCCATCCCTCACTGTCCCCCTGTCCCCTGTCCCACCCCACTGTCCATCCCTCACTGTCCCCCCTGCCCATCCCGCCGACCCCCTCACTGTCCCCTTGTCCATCCCCCTGTCCCATTCCCACCCCACTGTCCATCCCTCACCGTCCCCCTGTCCCCTGTCCCACCCCTGCTGACCCCTCACTGTCCCCTGTCCATCCCTGTCCCCTGTCCCACCTCCGCTGTCCCCTCACCGTCCGTCTGTCCATCCCCGTGTCCGTCGGGCAGTGCTGCAGCCGGCGGTGGAGGCGTTCTTCCTGGTGCACGCCACGGAGCGCGAGAGCCGCCCGCCGGTGCGGGACACGCGGGAGAGCCAGCTGGCCCACATCAAGGACGAGCCGCCGCCGCTGTCCCCCGCGCCCCCTCACCCCCGCCACGCCCTCCGCCCTGGACCCCTTCTTCTCCCGGGAGCCCTCGGCCATGCACATCTCGGCCAGCCTGCCCCCCGACACCCAGAAATTCCTGCGCTTCGCCGGTGAGCCGGGGGGGACGGGGGATGGGGCTTTGGGGGGTGGGGACAGGGGGTTTTGGGGGGGCTTTGGGGGGCTTTGGGGGGTGGGGGAGAGGGTTTGGGGGGCTTTGGAAGGGGTTTGGGGGGCACTGGAAGAGCCTGGGAGGGACTTTGGGGTGTGGGGGAGAGGGTTTGGGGGGCTTTGGAAGGGGTTTGGGGTGTGGGGAGGGGGTTTGGGGGGGCTTTGGGAGGGGTTTGAGGGGCTTTGGAAGGGGTCTGGGGTGTGGGGGAGAGGGTTTGGGGGGGCTTTGGAAGGGGTCTGGGGTGTGGGGAGAGGGTTTGGGGGGCTTTGGAAGGGGGTCTGGGGTGTGGGGAGAGGGTTTGGGGGGCTTTGGAAGGGGTTTGGGGGTGTGGGGAGGGGGTTTGGGGGGGCACTGGAGGAGGTTTGGGGTGTGGGGAGGGGGGTTTGGGGGGCACTGGAGGAGGTCTGGAGTATAGGGAGGGGGTTTGGGGGACCTTGGAAGGAGTTTGGGGGGCACTGGAAGGGTCTGGGAGGGGGTTTGGGGCATGGGGAGAGGGTTTTGGGGGGCACTGGAGGAGGTTTGGGGTGTGGGGAGGGGGGTTTAGGGGCGGCTTTGGGGCACAAGGAGGGGGGTTTGGGGGGCATTGGAAGGGCCTGGGAGGGGCCTTGGGGTGCAAGGAGGGGATATGAGGGGCTTTGGTGGGGGGATGAGCTTGGGGGAACCCCAAGGCTTTGGAGAGGCTGAATTCGGGGGGAACCCCAAAACTTTGAGGAGGACGAATTTGGGGAATTTCTGACCCCTCCACCCTCGGGAGCCACCGCCAGCCAACAACGAGACCCCCAACACTCAGGCCAGGCTCCAGCCTGGGGGGTGGGGGGATCCCCTCTATTCCCAGACACCCCCCAAACTCCCTGGATTTTTATTTTCTGTCCCCACCCCGTTTTCAGAGACCCACCGGACGGTGCTGAACCAGATCCTGCGGCAGTCCACCACGCACCTGGCCGACGGCCCCTTCGCCGTGCTGGTCGACTACATCCGCGTGCTGGACTTCGACGTCAAGCGCAAGTGCGTGCCCTGGGGGGGGTCTGGGGGGGCTCTGTGGCTGTGCCTGTGGGCTCTGGGGGCTGCCTTTAGGGGCTGTGGGGTCTGTTTAGGGGCTGCTGGAGTCATTTATGGGGTGCTGGAGCCCCTCAGAGAAAGGTGGCACTGCATTTATGGGGTGTGGGACTGTGTTTGTGGGGTGTGGGGTCTGTTTAGGGGGTGCTGGAGCCGTTTAGGGGGTGCTGGAGCCCCTCAGAAGGGGTGGCACTGGGTTTAGGGGGGTGTGAGACTGTGGCTGTGGGGTCTGGGGCTGCCTTTAGGGGCTCTGGGGTCTGTTTAGGGGCTGCTGGAGCCCCTCAGAGAAGGGTGGGACTGTGTTTATGGGGTGTTGGGGTGTGAGACTGCATTTATGGGGTGTGGGGACTGCGTTTAGGGGGGGTGTGAGATGGCATTTGTGGGGTGTGGGGTCTGTTTAGGGGGTGCTGGAGTCATCTATGGGGTGCTGGAGCCCCTCAGAGGGGGTGGCATTGCATCTCTGGGGTGTGGGACTGTGTTTGTGGGATGTGAGATGACATTTGTGGGGTGTGGGATGGCATTTGTGGGGTGGGACGGCATTTGTGAGGTGTGGGATTCTGTTTAGGGGCTGCTGGAGTCATTTATGGGTGTGCTGGAGCCCCTCAGAGGGGGTGGCACTGGGTTTAGGGGGTGTGAGACTGTGTTTGTGGGGTGTGGGATCTGTTTAGGGGGTGCTGGGCCCGTTTAGGGGGTGCTGGAGCCCCCTCAGAGGGGGGTGGCAATGGGTTTAGGGGGTGTGAGGCTGTGTCTGTGGGGTGTGGGATCTGTTTAGGGGGTGCTGGAGCTCCCCAGAGAAGGGTGGCACTCCGTTTAATGGGGTGTGGGATGGCATTTATGGGGTGTGGGATCTGTTTAGGGGTGGTGCTGGAGTCATTTATGGGGTGCTGGAGCCCCTCAGAGAAGGGTGGGACTGCACTTCTGGGGTGTGGGACTGTGTTCATTGAGTGCCAGACCCATTTATGGGGTGCTGGAGCTTTTTAAAGGTATTTTACTTCAGAGACAAAGGATTTTTATTTATTTTAAGGAGCAGAGAGCCCCTCCCCCACACCGCCAGCTTTCTATGAGTATCCCCCAAAAGTCACATTCTCCTTTCCAGCACTCAAACCACCTGCCAATTAAAACCCTGACTCCTGATCAGACAAAATCTAAATTATGTTAACCCAGAGCACAGAGGAGAACAGCAAAAAAAACCCAAACCAACCCCTGAGAGCCCTGTTTTTATTTTTTGGGGTTTTTTTCTCTCTCCCCCCAGGTGTTAGAGCCCCCGTTTTTATTTTTTGGGGTGTTTTTTCTCTTCCCCCCAGGTATTAGAGCCCCTGTTTTTATTTTTTGGGGTGTTTTTCTCTCTCCCCCCCAGGTATTAGAGCCCCTGTTTTTATTTTTGGGGTTTTTTCTCTCCCCCCCCAGGTATTAGAGCCCCTGTTTTTATTTTTTGGGGTGTTTTTTCTCTCCCCCCCAGGTATTAGAGCCCCTGTTTTTATTTTTTGGGGTGTTTTTCTCTCCCCCCCAGGTATTAGAGCCCCTGTTTTTTATTTTTTGGGGTTTTTTTTCTCTCCCCCCCAGGTATTAGAGCCCCCGTTTTTATTTTTTGGGGTTTTTTTCTCTCCCCCTCAGGTATTAGAGCCCCTGTTTTTATTTTTTGGGGTTTTTTTTCTCTCCCCCCTCAGGTACTAGAGCCCCCATTTTTATTTCTTGGGGTTTTTTTCTCTCCCCCCCCAGGTATTAGACCCCCCCTGTTTTTATTTTTTGGGGTGTTTTTCTCTCCCCCCCAGGTATTAGAGCCCCTGTTTTTATTTTTTGGGGCATTTTTTCTCCCCCCCCAGGTATTAGAGCCCCTGTTTTTATTTTTTGGGGTGTTTTTCTCTCCCCCCCCAGGTATTAGAGCCCCTGTTTTTATTTTTTGGGTTTTTTTTCTCTCCCCCCAGGTATTAGAGCCCCTGTTTTTATTTTTTGGGGTGTTTTTCTCTCCCCCCCCAGGTATTTCAGGCAGGAGCTGGAGCGGCTGGACGAGGGGCTGCGCAAGGAGGACATGGCCGTGCACGTGCGGCGCGACCAACGTCTTCGAGGATTCCTACCGGGAGCTGCACCGCAAATCGCCCGAGGAGATGAAGAACCGCCTGTGAGAGCCCCCCAAGAGCTCCTGGGGACCCCAAAACAGCTCCTGGGGATCCCTGAAACAGCCCCTGGGGATCCCTGAAACAGCCCCTGGGTGTCACAAAACGTGACCCCCAGAAGCACCACCTGGGACACCCCAAACACCCCCTGGGACACACCCAAAACTCTGCTCCATCCTCCCCAAACCCCAAAACTCCCCCCAAAAGCACCTCCAATCCTCCCTGAACTCCCCTAAAATCCCACTCCACCCTCCCCAAACCCCCCAGTTCCCTCCCAAGTGCCCCCAAAAACACCTCCATCCTCCCCAAACCCCCCCAAAGAACATCTCCACCCTCCCCAAACCCCAACAAAACACCCCCTAGGACACCCAAAACACCCCCTGGGACACCCAAAACCCGGCTCCATCCTCCCCAAACCCCCCAATTCCCTCCCAAGTGCCCTCAAAACACCTCCATCCTCCCCAAACCCCCCCAAAGAACATCTCCACCCTCCCCAAACCCCAACAAAACACCCCCTGGGACACCCAAAACACCCCCTGGGACACCCAAAACCCCGCTCCACCCTCCCCAACCACCCCCAAAAACACCTCCATCCTCCCCAAACCCCCCAAAAAACACCCTCCACCCTCCCCAAACCCCAACAAAACACCCCCCTAGGACACCCCAAACGCCCCCCTGGGACACCCAAAACACCCCCTGGGACACCCCTGAACCCCACTCCACCCTCCCCAAATCCCCCCAAAAACCCCATTCCACCCCTCCCCAAACTCCCCCCAACCCTCCTGACCCCCCCCATCCCCCCCCAGGTACATCGTCTTCGAGGGCGAGGAGGGCCAGGACGCCGGGGGGGCTGCTGCGGGAGTGGTACATGATCATCTCCCGCGAGATGTTCAACCCCATGTACGCCCTGTTCCGCACCTCGCCCGGCGACCGCGTCACCTACACCATCAACCCCTCGTCCCACTGCAACCCCAACCACCTCAGCTACTTCAAGTTCGTGGGCAGGATCGTGGCCAAGGCCGTCTACGACAACCGCCTGCTGGAGTGCTACTTCACCCGCTCCTTCTACAAACACATCCTGGGCAAGTCCGTGCGGTAAGCGGGGCTGGGGGGGGCTTCTGGGGGGGGTGGAGATGGAGTTTGTGGGGGGGTGGGATCGGTTTAGGGGGTGCTGGAGCCCCTCAGAAGAGGGTGGGACTGCATCTGTGGGGCGTTGGGACTGTGTTTGTGGGGTGTGAGATGGCATTTGTGGGGGGTGGGATCTGTTTAGGGGGTGCTGGAGCCCCCTCAGAGAAGGGTTAGGACTGCCTTTAGGGGGTGTGGGATCTGATTATTAGGTGCCAGACCCATTTGTGGGGTGCAAGATCTGTTTATGGGGTGCTGGAGCCCCTCAGAAGAGGGTGGCACTGCATCTGTGGGGTGTGGGATCTGTTTAGGGGGTGCTGGACCCCGTTCAGCACGTTTGGAATCATATGTGGGGCTCTGGACCCCTGGCAGGGTCTGACCCCGTTTTGGGGGCTCCCAGTGGGGTCTGACCCCGTTTTTGGGGATTCCCAGTGGGGTCTGACCCCACTTTGGGGGCTCCCAGTGGGGGTCTGACCCCATTTTGGGGGCTCCCAGTGGGGTCTGACCCTGTTTTTGGGGATTCCCAGTGGGGTCTGACCCCGTTCTGGGGGCGCTGCCCCCCCGTGTTTGGCCCCCCCAGGTACACGGACATGGAGAGCGAGGACTATCACTTCTACCAGGGCCTCGTGTACCTGCTGGAGAACGACGTCTCCACGCTGGGGCTACGACCTCACCTTCAGCACCGAGGTCTGGACCCCCCCCCAAAACCAGCACCAGGGAGCCCTCTGGGGGGCACAGGGACCCCCAAAAGCAGCATCTGTGGGGTCCCCAGCTCCCCACGGCTGCTCCTGCAGGGTTCCCATGTGCCAGGGAGGGGCCCCTCCCCTCCTGAGGTGTCCCCCCTGGGGTTTGGGGGTGTCCCGGGGGTGTCCCCCTCATTCCTCACACCCCAGGGGTGACACCGTCCCGTCTGTCACCCGCTGGCACCGCCAGGTTCAGGGCTTTGGGGTTCAGGGATGTCCCCTCTGTGTCCCCCACGCCCTGCTGACCCCCCCCAGGTGCAGGAATTTGGGGTTTTTGGGGCTCAGGGATGTACCCACCCCCCTGCTGACCCCCCCAGGTGCAGGAATTTGGGGTTTTTTGGGGCTCAGGGATGTTCCCACCCCCCTGCTGACCCCGCCATGCCCCCCCAGGTGCAGGAATTTGGGGTTTTGGGGGGCTCAGGGGTATCCCCCCCACCCCCTGCTGACCCCCCCGTGCCCCCCCAGGTGCAGGAATTCAGGGTTTTTGGGGCTCAGGGATGTTCCCACGCCCTGCTGACCCCCTTGTGTCCCCCCCAGGTGCAGGAATTTGGGGGGTTTTGGGGGCTCAGGGGTATCCCCCCCCACGCCCTGCTGACCCCCCCCGTGCCCCCCCAGGTGCAGGAATTCAGGGTTTTTTGGGGCTCAGGGGTGTCCCCACACGCCCTGCTGACCCTCCCATGCCCCCCCAGGTGCAGGAATTTGGGTGTTTTGGGGGCTCAGGGGGTATCCCCCCCACCCCCTGCTGACCCCCCCCGTGCCCCCCCAGGTGCAGGAATTCAGGGTTTTTGGGGCTCAGGGATGTTCCCACGCCCTGCTGACCCCCTTGTGTCCCCCCAGGTGCAGGAATTTGGGGGGTTTTGGGGCTCAGGGGTATCCCCCCCCACGCCCTGCTGACCCCCCCGTGCCCCCCCAGGTGCAGGAGTTCGGGGTGTGCGAGGTGCGGGACCTGAAGCCCAACGGGGCCAACGTGCTGGTGACGGAGGAGAACAAGAAGGAGTACGTGCACCTGGTGTGCCAGATGCGCATGACCGGTGAGCCTCGGGGGCAGGGGGAGCTCGGGGGGGGCTCCCTGGACCCCCCCCTGACCCCTCCCCACCCCAAACCCTCCCACAGGGGCCATCCGGAAGCAGCTGGCGGCGTTCCTGGAAGGCTTCTACGAGATCATCCCCAAGCGCCCTCATCTCCATCTTCACGGAGCAGGAGCTGGAGCTGCTCATCTCGGGCCTGCCCACCATCGACATCGACGACCTCAAGGCCAACACCGAGTACCACAAGTACCAGGGCAACTCCATCCAGGTGGGGGCTGGGCCCTGGGGGGGGGTCCTGGGGGGTTTTGGGGGGGATTCTGGGGGGGTTCTGGGTACCAGGGCAGCTCCATCCAGGTGGGGCTGGGCCCTGGAGGGGGTCCTGGGGGGTTTTGGGGGGGATTCTGGGGGGGGTTCTGGGTACCAGGGCAACTCCATCCAGGTGGGGCTGGGCCCTGGGGGGGGGGGTCCTGGGGGGGTTTGGGGGGGGTTCCAGGTACCAGGGCAACTCCATCCAGGTGGGGCTGGGCCCTGGGGGGGGGTTTTTGGGGGGGATTCTGGGGGGGTTCTGGGGGGGATTTTTGGGGGTCCTGAGTACCAGGGCAGCTCCATCCAGGTGGGGCTGGGCTCTGGGGGGGATTCTGGGTGGCTTTGGGGGGGATTCCAGGGCATTCTGGGGGGATTTTGGGGGGTTCTGGGTACCAGGGCAACTCCATCCAGGTGGGGCTGGGCCCCTGCGGGGGGGGGTCCTGGGGGGTTTTGGGGGGGATTCTGGGGGGGTTCTGGGGGGATTTTTGGGGCTTCTGAGTACCAGGGCAGCTCCATCCAGGTGGGGCTGGCACCTGAGGGGGAGGTCCTGGGGGGTTTTGGGGGGGATTCTGGGGGGGGTTCTGGGTACCAGGGCAACTCCAGGTGGGGCTGGGCCCTGAGGGGATTCTGGGTGGCTTTGGGGGGATTCCAGGGGGTCCTGGGGGGTTTTGGGGGGGGGTTCTGGGGGGGGATTTTTGGGGATTCCAGGTACCAGGGCAACTCCATCCAGGTGGAGCTGACACTTGATGGGGTCCTGGGGAGTTCTGGGGAGATTCCAGGGGGTCTGGGGGAGATTCCAGGGGGTTCTGGGGGGATTCTGGGGGGTTCCAGGGGGGTTTCCGAGGATCCTGGTGGCTGACTGTCCGTGTGTCTGTCCGTGTGTCCGTCCCCGTGTCCGTCCCCGCCCTCCCCGGTGCAGATCCAGTGGTTCTGGCGCGCCCTGCGCTCCTTCGACCAGGCCGACCGCGCCAAGTTCCTGCAGTTCGTGACGGGCACGTCCAAGGTGCCGCTGCAGGGCTTCGCCGCCCTCGAGGGCATGAACGGCATCCAGAAATTCCAGATCCACCGCGACGACCGCTCCACCGACCGCCTGCCCTCGGCACACACCTGGTGAGGGGATGGGGGGGGACGGGTGGGGGGACAGCAGGACATGGGGACAGGGGGACATGGGGGGGACAGGGGGGGACACAGGGGGGGACAATGAGCTCTGCCCTCGGCCCCACACCTGGTGAGGGCACGGGGGGGACAGGGGGGGGACAGCAGGACATGGGGACAGGGGGGACATGAGGGGGACAGGGGGACACAGCGGGAACAATGAACACCTGCCCTCGGGTCACACCTGGTGAGGGGACGGGGGGGGGACAGGGGGGGGACAGGGACATGGGGACACAGGGACAACGGGGACAGAGGGACATGTCACACCTGGTGAGGGGATGGGGGACACAGGGGGGACACAGGGACATGGGGACACAGGGGTCAATGAACACCTGCCCTTGGCTCACACCTGGTATGGGGACAGGGGGGACATGGCGGGGACAGGGGGACACAGGGACAGAGGGACATGGAGACACGGGGGGGACATGGGGGACAATGAGCACCTGCCCTTGGGTCACACCTGGTGAGGGGACACGTGGGGGGGACAGAGGGACATGGGGGGACCTGGTGACACTGACCACATCATCCCAGGACACACCTGGTATGGAGATGTGGGAACAGGGGACAGAGGGACAGAGGGACATGGGGACACAGGGGGGACACCGACCACCTTCCTCTGGCACACACCTGGTGAGGGGACATGGGGACACAGGGGGGACAACGAGCACCTGCCCTCGGCTCACACCTGGTGAGGGGGACACGTGGGGACAGGGAGGAACACAAAGCCACGGGGGGGGGGACATCAGGGGACACCAGCAGGACACGGAGATGGGAGCAGGGGACACGCAGGGGAGGTGGCACCACCGGGGTCACCGGGCACAGCTGGGGACGCGGGGACGGGGACACACCCCCCTGGGGACACGGGGACACCGGGGGGGTGTGACAGTGACCCGGGTGTGTCCCCAGCTTCAACCAGCTGGACCTGCCGGCCTACGAGAGCTACGAGAAGCTGCGGCACATGCTGCTGCTGGCCATCCAGGAGTGCTCCGAGGGCTTCGGCCTGGCCTAGGGGGGCCGCCCCCACCCCCCGCAGGGCCTCTATAAATATATATATATTTTTTTGTTCCATTGGCTTTTTTTGGTTTGTTTTGGTTTGGTTGGTTTTTTTTTTTTTTTCGGGGTTATATATTTTTTTTTTTTTTTTTTTTTTTTTTTTTCCTCCGGATCCCGGTTTGGGGGGTTTTTTCCGCTCTGTTGGGGGGTTGGGGATTCCCTCCTGCCCCGCCCCCCCCTCAGCTCCTCCCCCACCCCGCGTTGGGGGCTGGGGGGGGGGGCGGTGAAAGGGGGGGAGCCCCTGAAATTATAAATAAGAAGTTCAGCCTCTCCCCCCCACCCCCAAAACTGAGAGAAAAAGTTAAAAAAGAAAAAAAAAAAAAAAAAAAAAGGAATAAAAAAGTGCACTCTTGGTAAGGGCAGTCCCCGGTCGTTCTTGGGGGGGAGGGGAGGGGAGGGGTGGGCCTGGGCGCCATCTTGGGTGTGGCAGGGCGGCGCCCTCGCGCGGGGGGCGCCATCTTGGGTGTGGCACCAAAAGCGGCTCGTGCTTGTCCGCCATGTTGGGGTGGTGACGCCATCTTGGGTGTGGCACGGGGGGTGTCCTTATGGCCGCCGCCATCTTGAGCGCGGTTGCCGGCCGCCATCGCGAGGTGCCGTACATCGCTGCGCCGGAAGTGACGTCACTAGGCGGCGCCAGGGAACCCTGGCCGGCGTGGGGGCGCTGCAGCCATGACCCGGTCCCGTGAGTTCGGGGGGGCACCGGGAGGGCTCGGGGGGTCCCGGGGAACCCCCCCCAGCCCCCGAGCTCACCCCGCCCCTCCCCGCAGGGCGACAGGTGGAGGCGTCCCGGAAGAAGCGCGTGCAGGTGAGCCCCAGCCTGGGGCAGGGGGGGAACCGGGGGGGTTTGGGGGTGCAGCCCCCCCAGTGTGACCCCCCCCGTGTCCCCAGGCCCGGCGCGGGGTCAAGAAGGACCCGGGGGTGCCGCAGCTCGGCCGCTTCGCCGCCTTCGTGAAGCAGCAGAGCAAGAGCCGGCAGAGACGGGTACAGAACCGGGGGGAGCGGGCTGGGGGTGTCCCAGGTGCCCCCCCGGCCTGGGGGGGGAATTCTGGGGTTTCCCCGGGGTTGTTTTGGGGTGGCCCTGCTGCACCTGGAGGAGGATTTTGGAATCTTCCTCCCATTGCGACCCCCGGGTGGGGCGTTTTGGGGTTCCCCCTCAGGTCCAAACTCGGGGGGGGTTTGGGGTCTGACCCCGGGGGGGTGTTTGGGGTCTGACCCCGGGGGGGGGTTTGGGATCTGACCCCGGGGGGCTGTTTGGGGTCTGACCCCGGGGGGGGCTGTTTGTTTGGGGTCTGACCCCGGGGGGTTTGGGGTCTGACCCCGGGGGGGGGGGTTTGGGGTCTAACCCCGGGGGGGTTTGGGGTCTGACCCCGGGGGGGGTTTGGGGTCTGACCCCGGGGGGGGGGATTTGGGGTCTGACCCCGGGGGGCTGTTTGGGGTCTGACCCCGGGGGGGGCTGTTTGGGGTCTGACCCCGGGGGGGGCTGTTTGTTTGGGGTCTGACCCCGGGGGGGGGGTTTGGGGTCTGACCCCGGGGGGGGCTGTTTGGGGTCTGACCCCTCGGTGCCCCCGCAGGCGCTGGGGCTGCAGCAGCGATCACACCTGGCCGCACACCTGGCGGATGCTCTGCGGCGACAGCAGCACTTCCAGAGCCAGGTGGGGCTGGGACCGCCTGGGGGGGGCTTCCCAAGGGGGGGGGGGCTCCCCCTGAGAGTGAGGGGCTCGCCCTGGGAGGGAGGGGGCAGGGGGTCTCCTTTAGGATGGAGCATTCCCCACAGAGCTCGGGGGGCTCCCCCGTGGCTGGAGGAGCCCCCCCCGTGACCCAGGTGCCCCCAGGAGAAGGAGGATGAGGAGGAGGAGGCCCCCCCAGCCCCCCCAGGACGAGGCGTCGCTGCGGCATTTCGGGCGGGAGCTGCGCAAGGTCAGTGCCTGGGGGGGGGAGGGGGCGCTGAGAGGATTTTTTGGGGAGGGGGGAACCTTTCCAACCCCCCCTCCCCAACACCTGACCAGGTGCTGACGGCCTCGGACGTGGTGCTGGAGGTGCTGGACGCCCGCGACCCCCAGGGCTGCCGCAGCCCCCGGCTGGAGGGGGCCCTGCGGCCCCAGCAGCGCCTGGTGCTCGTCCTCAACAAGATCGGTGAGGGGGGGGGGTCTGAGTGGATCTCAGGGGGAGGGGGCTTCCCTCAGCAGCCCCCCCGCAGCCCTGGGGACACCCCCCGTGTGTGCCCCCCACCCAGACCTGGTGCCCAGGGACGTGGTGGCCGCCTGGCTGAAGCACCTGCGGGCAGAGTTCCCCACCGTGGCCTTCAAGGCGTGCACGCAGCAGCAGAGCCGGCACCTGGTGGGTGCTGGGGGGGTTTGGGGAGGGGGGGATGAGGTGAGGAGGGGTCTCCCCTGACCCCCCCACCCCGTGTGTGTCCCCCCACTCCCACAGAAGCAGAGCTGGATGCCGGCAGACACAGCCCCTGAGGGGGTGCTGGCGGGGGGCGCCTGCGTGGGGGCCGAGAGCCTCCTGAACATCCTGAGCAACTACGGGCGCTGCGGGGAGGGGCAGGAGCTCCATCACCGTGGGGGTCGTGGGTGAGGGGGGCTGGGGGGCTGGGAATGGGGGTGGGGGCTGGGCTGGGGGGGTGGGTGAGGGGGGCTGGGGGGCTGGGAAATGGTGGGGGGGGGCTGGGGTTGAGTAGGGGGGGTTTGAAAGGGAGGTGGAATGGGGGGATTGATGGGTGAATGGGGCTGGGGGGCTTTGGGGGGCTTTGGGGGGCTGTGGGGTTATGGGGGAGCTGTGAAATGGGGAGGGGGCTGGGGGGGCTGTGAGATGGGGGGGCTGGGGTTGAGTAGGGTGGGTTTGAAAGGGAGGTGGAATGAAGGGGTTAATGGCTGGGGGGAGTTTGGGGGGCTGGAGTTGAGTAGGGGGGGTTAATGGGTGGGAGGGTTTGGGGGGGCTGTGGGTTATGGGGTGCTGTGAAATGGGGAGGGGGCTGGGCTGGGGTGGTGGGTGAGGGGGGCTGGGGGGGCATGAGGGGGGAGTTTGGGGGGCTGGGGTTGAGTAGAGGGGGTCTGAAAGGGAGGTGGAATGGGGGGGTTGATGGGTGGGGGGGTTTGGGGGGGCTGTGGGTTGAGGGGGGGCTGGGTTAGGGGGGCTTAGGGGGCAGCATTTGAGGGGGGGGGCTGTGTAATGGGGGGGGGGCTGTGGGGCTGGGGTTTCGGGGCCCCCCCCCAACAGCTCCCCGCCCCCAGGGTACCCCAACGTGGGCAAGAGCAGCCTCATCAACAGCCTGAAGCGCAGCCGCACCTGCGGGGTGGGGGCCACGCCCGGGGTCACCAGGTGAGCCCCCCGGGGCTGGGGGCACCGTGCCCAGAGGGGGGGCGGGGCAGTGGGAGGAGCCTGGGTTGACCCTGCTCAGGTGTGGATGGGTGTGGCACACAGCCCAGGTGCGGCACACAGCCCAGGTGTGGCACACAGCCCAGGTGGGTTCAGTGGGTGTGGCACAGCCCAGGTGCGTGCAGTGGGTGTGGCACACAGCCCAGGTGTGGCACACAGCCCAGGTGTGGCACAGCCCAGGTGCACGCAGTGGGTGTGGCACAGCCCAGGTGTGTGCAGTGGGTGTGGCACACAGCCCAGGTGTGCAGCACACAGCCCAGGTGCACGCAGTGGGTGTGGCACACAGCCCAGGTGTGTGCAGTGGGGTGTGGCACGCAGCCCAGGTGTGGCACACAGCCCAGGTGCGCGCAGTGGGTGTGGCACAGCCCAGGTGTGGCACACAGCCCAGGTGTGGCACAGCCCAGGTGCGCGCAGTGGGTGTGGCACACAGCCCAGGTGTGGCACACAGCCCAGGTGTGCACAGTGGGTGTGGCACACAGCCCAGGTGTGGCACACAGCCCAGGTGCGTGCAGTGGGTGTGGCACACAGCCCAGGTGTGCACAGTGGGTGTGGCACACAGCCCAGGTGCGCACAGTGGGTGTGGCACACAGCCCAGGTGTGGCACACAGCCCAGGTGCACACAGTGGGTGTGGCACGCAGCCTAGGTGCGCACAGTGGGTGTGGCACACAGCCCAGGTGCGTTCAGTGGGTGTGGCACACAGCCCAGGTGTGCACAGTGGGTGTGGCACACAGCCCAGGTGCGTTCAGTGGGTGTGGCACAGCCCAGGTGTGGCACACAGCCCAGGTGTGGCACACAGCCCAGGTGCGCGCAAGTGGGTGTGGCACACAGCCCAGGTGTGGCACACAGCCCAGGTGTGCACAGTGGGTGTGGCACAGCCCAGGTGCGCACAGTGGGTGTGGCACACAGCCCAGGTGTGCACTGTGGGTGTGGCACAGCCCAGGTGTGCGCAGTGGGTGTGGCACGCAGACCCCGCCCCCAGGTGCCTGCAGGCCGTGCAGCTGGACCGGCACATCCGCCTCCTGGACTGCCCGGGGCGTGGTGCTGGACTCGGGGGACCCCCCGGGCCGCCGCCCCCCTGAGGGGGGCCCTGGCCCCCCAGCGCCTGCGGGACCCCCTGGCCCCGGCCTGCGCCATCCTGCGCCGCTGCCCCCCCCCAGCAGGTGCGTGGGGACCCCTCGGGGGGCTGAGGGCTCATGCGTGGGGGGTCCCCAACACCATGGCAACAAGCAGGGTGGGCTCCCAGTTTTTGTTTTCCCAGCTGAATCAGCAGATTTAAGGCTCTTTGAGGGGGGGTCCCACTGACCCCCAAAATGGGGATTACGGGGGGGCTCAGCACTGGGGGTGCCCACAGCAGTGGGGAGGGGGGGTTATTTTGGGGGGGCTCTCCCCTGATTCGGGCATTTCCAGCCCCTTTTGGCTGCAGAGAGGGGGGGCAGTGCCCTGTGTGTCCATCCCCCCCCTCACTGAAACCCCGCTCTGTGCCCCCCCAGCTGGGGCAGCTCTATGGGGTGCCCCCCTGCGCTGACCCCCCTGCAGTTCCTGGCCCACCTGGCGCGGCGGCAGGGCCGGCTCCGCCCGGGGGGGCTGCCGGGACGCCCACGCCGCCGCCGTGGCCCTGCTGCGCGACTGGACCAGGTGAGGCGGGCAGGGGGCTGCTCTGGGCGGGGGCTGCTCGCTGCTGAGCCCCTTTTTAGGGGGGCTGGGGAGGGGTTTCCACACCCTGACCCCAGTTTTTGGGGACAGGAGGGGTCTTTGCATGTCCTCCCCCTTTTTTGGGTGGGCTGGGGAGGGTCCCCATACACCCTGACCCCAGTTTTGGGTACAGGAGGGGGGGGTCTTTGCATATTCTCCCCCCTTTTTGGGTGGGGTGGGGAGGGGTTTCCACACCCTGACCCCCTTTTTTGAGTGGGTGAGGGGGGGTCTTTGCATGTCCTCCCCCCTTTTCTGATGGGCTGGGGAGGGTCCCCATACACCCTGACCCCATTTTTGTGTACAGGAGGGGTCTTACCACACCCTGAGCTCTGTTTTTAGGGACAGGAGGGCTCTCTCCACATCCTGGCCTCATTTTTAGGGACAGGGGGCTCTCCCCACACCCTGACACCATTTTGGGGGACGTGAGGGCTCTCCCTACACCCAGTTTTTAGGGACAGGAGGGGTCTCCCCACACTCTGACACCATTTTTAGGGACAAGAGGGGCTCTCCCCACACCTTGACCCCATTTTTAGGGACAGGAGGGGTCTCTCCACACCCTGAGCTCTGTTTTTAGGGACTTGAGGGGTCTCCCCACACCCTGACACCATTTTTAGGGACAGGGGGCTCTCCCCACACCCAGTTTTTATGGACAGGAGGGCTCTCCCCACACCCTGACCCCACCCTGTTCTCCTGCAGCGGGAAGATCTCCTACTACACCCACCCCCCCAAATCTCAGGGGGTGCACCTGGAGGCCCAAATCCTGCCGGCGCTGGGGCCGGCGCTGGACCTGGAGGCTCTGGAGCGAGGTGACGCCGAGGCCCTGGCAGGTGAGCAGCACCTGACCCCACCCCAGCCCCCCAAACACTCCCTTCACCCCTCAGGGACCCCCCCCAAAACTCACCTGGCCCCCTCCCCACAGCTGTGCCGGTGACGGTGACAGGGCTGGGGCTGTCCCCGGTGGGTCCTGAGGAGGAAGGGGAAGGAGAAGCCATGGAGGACAACAGCAGCGACCTGGAGGTGAGGAGGAGAAGGATTTGCTGAGGTGGGGGAGGGATGTTTTCAGGGGCCAGGGGGTTGATATTTGATCCCCCCCCCCCCCTCAGCTCGGCACGATGACGGTGGAGCTGAAGCCCCGGGTGAAGTCGGGGGGGCACCGGGGGGGGAGTCGGTGCCCCGAGCCCCCAGCCTGGAGGAGGTGGCTGCGCTCCCCCCTCTGTTCCAGGGCCAGGGGCTGCGGGCAGCTGGGAAAAGGAGAAAAAAGTTGCAAAAAAGAGCAGGTGAGTGAAGACACCCCCCCCTTTTCCCCTTTTCCTGACTTCCCCCTCGCTCCAAAACCTCCCTGACCACCTCCCTTCAAATTCCTGATGGCTCCAATCCTGCAGAGAAAATCGCCACCAAGCTGTCGGACACCTTGGAGGCGGCCATGCAGTTCTGAGAGATCAAAAAACTTAAATTAAAATACTATGTTTAAATGAGAAATGGTGAAAAATCCCTTTCTGGAAATGAACTACGGGAACAGGGGTGCTGTAGGTGTGGTTTGGGGGAGCTTTCAAATAAGAGTTTGAAGTGTGGAGGCTTTGGGGGGGGGTCCCCCATGTCCCTGTGGGGGTTTTGGGGAGGGGTCTCACCCCATCTTACAGCTGAGGGGGGGTGAGTGGGGATGTAGAACCCCCCCACACACTTGAGGGCACCCTGTTTTTTACTCAGCAGATTTAATGCTCAGCCACTT
>WQNJ02000513.1:0-112500 GCA_016584745.2 Phylloscopus trochilus trochilus | reverse complement strand
TGCCCCACAGATGATCCAGGACACCCCACGGGTGCCCCACAGCCACCCCATGGGTGCCCCCGAGCCCCCCCACCCCCTCCCCCATCACTCCGGGCTCTCCCCCCGTGTCCCCCCCCCGTGTCCCCGTGTCCCTCCGGTCCCGCTCAGGGGGGCCGGCTGCCCGCGGGCCGGAAGAGCCGCCAGGCCCCGCGGCAGATGAGGCCGAACCAGTAGAGCTGCGGGGCCGCCAGGGCGGCGGCGGCCGCGTTGTAGGCGGGGGGCAGCGCGGCCGGGACCCGCAGCAGCGCCAGCCCGCGCTGCCGCCCGTAGGCCCAGTACAGGTACGGGAAGAGCAGCACCCGGAACAGCAGGAAGGTCACCAGCAGCGCCAGCCCGTTCAGCTTGTGCAGCGCCGTGTGCTGCCGGCGGAGCTGCGGCGGACGGACGGACAGGCGGACAGACGGGGGACAGCGCGGGGACAGCGCGGGGACAGCGCAGGGACAGGGACAGGGACAGGGCGGGGACAGGGACAGCGCGGGGACAGGGACAGGGCGGGGACAGGGACAGGGACAAACGGACAGCGCAGGGACAGCGCGGGGACAGGGACAGGGACAGCGCGGGGACAGGGACAGTGTGGGGACAGTGCGGGGACAGTGCGGGGACAGCGCGGGGACAGGGACAGTGCGGGGACAAACGGACAGCACAGGGACAGTGCGGGGACAGCGCGGGGACAGGGACAGAGACAAACGGACAGCGCAGGGACAGCGCGGGGACAGGGACAGAGACAGGGACAGGGACAGGGCGGGGACAGGGACAGGGACAAACGGACAGCGCAGGGACAGCGCGGGGACAGCGCGGGGACAGGGACAGCGCGGGGACAGGGACAGGGACAGCGCGGGGACAGGGGACAAAGGGACAGGGACAGAGGGACAGAAGGACACGGGGGACATGGACACAGGACACGGGACAGGGGGACAGAGGTCCAGCGCGGGGACAGCAGGACAGGGGGGACAGGGGGACAGCGCAGGGACAGCAGGACAGGGGGACAGACAGCAGGACAGGGGGACAGGGGGACAGCGCAGGGACAGCAGGACAGGGAGACAGACAGCAGGACAGGGGGACAGGGGGACAGCGCAGGGACAGCAGGACAGGGGGACAGACAGCGGGACAGGGGGACAGGGGGACAGTGCAGGGACAGCAGGGCAGGGGGGACAGGGGGACAGTGCAGGGACAGCAGGACAGGGGGACAGACAGCAGGACAGGGGGACAGGGGGACAACAAGGCGCCGTTACAGGAGCCAGGCGCGGTTCTGGGGTCTCCGGGGGTTGGGGAACCCAGGGAGACCCCAAAGGTTGTGCTGGGCGGGGGGCGGGGCCTGGCCGTGCCCTTTGACCCCGGCGCGCTGCAGGTGGCACAGGTACATGTGCTGGGGGGGGCAGGGAGGGGACGAACCGTGGTGGTGGCATCTCAGTGGGGTTTGGGGGGACAACTGGGGAACTTTCTGGAAGGGATCCCAATGTGAGTGTGGGGTCTCTGGGGGTTGGGGGGCACGGGGAGACCCCAAAAGTTTCTCTGGAAGGACCATGGGGTGGAGGATTTTATGGGATTTTTATGGGATTTTTTCATTTTTGGCCATTTCTCGTGGGAATTCTTGGGGGTTTGGGGGAAATTCGGGGTTTTTCGGGCTTTGGGGACACTCGGGGACATTTGGGGACATCTCACCAGGATGAGGACCTTGCCCAGGCACACGAAGGGGGTGCTCAGCTCGGCCATCAGGAGACAGCCCAGGAAGAAATCGCCTTTGCCCTGGCGCCACAGCTGGGGACAGCGGGGAGTGTCCCCCGGTGTCCCCAACCCCCCCAAGGTGTCCCCAGGGTGTCCCCAGGTGTCACCAGGTGTCACCAGGTGTCACCAGGTGGCCCTGAGGTGTCCCCAACCCCCCGCAAGGTGTCCCCAGGTGTCCCCAACCTTCCCTGGTGTCCCCAACCCTTCCCCCCCCCCAATATTCCCAAAGTGTCCCCAACTTCCCCAGGTGTCCCCGAAGTGTCCCCAAGGTATGCCCAGGTGCATCCCAGGTGCCCCCAGGTGTATCCCAGGTGCATCCCAGGTGCCCCCAGGTGTATCCCAGGTGTATCCCAGGTGCCCCCAGGTGTGCCCAGGTGCATCCCAGGTGCCCCCAGGTGTATCCCAGGTGTATCCCAGGTGCCCCCAGGTGTGCCCAGGTGTATCCCAGGTGCCCCCAGGTGTATCCCAGATGTACCCAGGTGTATCCCAGGTGTATCCCAGGTGCCCCCAGGTGCCCCCAGGTGTGCCCAGGCGTGCCCAGGTGTATCCCAGGTGCCCCCAGGTGTGCTCACGGTGGCCACGGGGAAGCAGACCAGCACCATGGCGGCGTGGTGCAGCACCCTGTGCCCCCAGGTGTATCCCAGGTGTACCCAGGTGTATCCCAGGTGTGCCCAGGTGTGCCCAGGTGTATCCCAGGTGTACCCAGGTGTATCCCAGGTGCCCCCAGGTGTGCCCAGGTGCCCCCAGGTGTATCCCAGGTGCCCCCAGGTGTGCTCACGGTGGCCACGGGGAAGCAGACCAGCACCATGGCGGCGTGGTGCAGCACCCTGTGCCCCCAGGTGTGCCCAGGTGTATCCCAGGTGCCCCCAGGTGTGCCCAGGTGTGCCCAGGTGTATCCCAGGTGCCCCCAGGTGCCCCCAGGTGCGCTCACGGTGGCCACGGGGAAGCAGACCAGCACCATGGCGGCGTGGTGCAGCACCCTGTGCCCCCAGGTGTACCCAGGTGTGCCCAGGTGTGCCCAGGTGTGCCCAGGTGTATCCCAGGTGTGCCCAGGTGTATCCCAGGTGTGCCCAGGTGTATCCCTGGTGCCCCCAGGTGCCCCCAGGTGTGCTCACGGTGGCCACGGGGAAGCAGACCAGCACCATGGCGGCGTGGTGCAGCACCCTGTGCCCCCAGGTGTGCCCAGGTGTATCCCAGGTGCCCCCAGGTGCCCCCAGGTGTGCCCAGGTGTGCCCAGGTGTGCCCAGGTGCCCCCAGGTGCGCTCACGGTGGCCACGGGGAAGCAGACCAGCACCATGGCGGCGTGGTGCAGCACCCTGTGCCCCCAGGTGTATCCCAGGTGTACCCAGGTGTATCCCAGGTGTGCCCAGGTGTGCCCAGGTGTATCCCAGGTGTACCCAGGTGTATCCCAGGTGCCCCCAGGTGTGCCCAGGTGCCCCCAGGTGTATCCCAGGTGCCCCCAGGTGTGCTCACGGTGGCCACGGGGAAGCAGACCAGCACCATGGCGGCGTGGTGCAGCACCCTGTGCCCCCAGGTGTATCCCAGGTGTATCCCATGTAACTCAGGTGTATCCCAGGTGTATCCCATGTAACTCAGGTGTATCCCAGGTGTATCCCAGGTGTGCTCACGGTGGCCACGGGGAAGCAGACCAGCACCATGGCGGCGTGGTGCAGCACCATCAGCAGCTCCTGGCGCAGGAAGGCGGCGGCGGCGGCGCGGGGGGCGGGGGGCGGGGCCTGGCCGTGCCCTTTGACCCCGGCGCGCTGCAGGTGGCACAGGTACATGGCGTAGACGTCGTAGATGAAGTAGGGAACCGCAAAGGGGGGGTAGGCGGCGGCCAGCCAGTGCCTGGGGACAGAGAGGGGACAGACGGACAGACAGACAGACAGGGGACAGGCAGACAGAGAGGGGACAGACAGACAGACAGACAGGGGACAGACAGACAGACAGGGGACAGGCAGACAGAGAGGGGACAGACAGACAGAGAGGGGACAGACAGGGGACAGACAGACGGACAGACAGACGGACAAACAGACAGACAGGCAGACGGACAGACAGGGACAGACAGACAGAGAGGGGACAGACAGACGGACAGACAGGGGACAGGCAGACAGAGAGGGGACAGACAGAGGGACAGACAGGGACAGACAGACAGACAGACGGACAGGGGACAGGGACACAGTGGAGAGAGGCGAGAGACAGGTGTGCTCAGGTGTCCCCGCAGTGTCCCTGGGGTGTCCCCGCAGTGTCCCCGGGGTGTCCCCAGGTGTCCCCAGGTGTCCCCGCAGTGTCCCCAGGTGTCCCCAGGTGTCCCCAGGTGTCCCCAGGTGTCCCCTCAGTGTCCCCAGGTGTCCCCAGGTGTCCCCAGGTGTCCCCAGGTGTTCCCAGGTGTCCCCGCGCTGTCACTCACTGGTCATCGATGACATGGTGGCACGAGCTGGAGATGATGTACCCGGCCGTGGAGGCCATCACTGCCTGCACCGAGGACACCAGCCTGGGGACAGCGGGGACATCAGGGGACATCAGGGGACAGCGGGGGACAGAGGGGACACAGGGGACAGTGGGGGACAGCAGGGGACATCGGGGGACAGCGGGGGACAGCGGGGACATCAGGGGACATCAGGGGACAGAGGGGACATCAGGGGACATCAGGGGACAGCAGGGGACATCAGGGGACAGCAGGGGACAGAGGGGACAGCAGGGGACAGCGGGGGACATCAGGGGACAGCAGGGGACACAGGGGACAGAGGGGACAGCAGGGGACAGCAGGGGACATCAGGGGACAGCGGGGACATCAGGGGACATCAGGGGACAGCAGGGGACACAGGGGACATCAGGGGACAGCAGGGGACATCAGGGGACAGCGGGGACATCAGGGGACATCAGGGGACAGCAGGGGACAGCAGGGGACAGAGGGGACAGCGGGGGACAGCAGGGGACATCAGGGGACAGCAGGGGACAGCAGGGGACAGCAGGGGACATCAGGGGACAGCGGGGACATCAGGGGACATCAGGGGACAGCAGGGGACACAGGGGACAGCGGGGACATCAGGGGACATCAGGGGACAGCAGGGGACAGCAGGGGAGACAGGGGGACGTGGGGGAACACGGCGGGGACGTGGGGACACAGAGGGGACAGGGGTGACACAGTGACACAGTGACACGGGGACAGCGGTGACCCACGGGGACGTGGGGGACACAGAGGGGACACGGCGGGACAGGGGGCAGTGGGGGATGGGACACGGGTGACACGCGGGTGGCTCGCTGGGGGGAGGGGCGCGCGCTGATGTCCCTAAGCCGTGTCCCCGCGTCCCCGCGTCCCCGCGCTGCTGTCCCCGCGTCACCGGCCATGTGCTGCGGCTAATCCTGCCCTGCCCCCCCCGGATTGTCCCTGTCCTGTCCCTGATCCCCCCCGGATTGTCCCCACCCCCCCTCCGGCCTGGCCTTGTCACTGTCCCTGGTCCTGATCCCCCCCCTGGCCGGGCCACCAAGTGTCCCTGTCCCCTCCCTGTGTCCCCTCCGTCCCCATCCCTGTCCCCTGCCTGGCCCGGTGCCACCCACCGCTGTCCCCGCAGTGTCCCTGCCGCTGTCCCCTCCCAGGCCCTGGCCCGGTGCCACCCCTGCCGCTCCTTGTCCCCGCAGTGTCCCCAGCCCTGTCACCCTCGTCCGTCCCCCTCTGGCGGTGCCGCCTCCAGCCTTGTCCCCATCGCTGTCCCCGCCGTGTCCCCGGCCCTGTCCCCTGGCCCTCCCATCCCCCTCCTTGTCCCTTCCCTGTCCCCTCCGTGTCCCGTCTCATCCCTGTCCCCTCCCCCTCATTGTCCTCATCCCTGTCCCCTGCCCGTCCCCAGGATGTCCCCAAGCCCACCTGACCACCAGCACCGTGGCCCTGCCGGGGGTCCCCACCTGTCCCCATCCCTGTCCCCATCCCTGTCCCCCCGCTGTCCCCATCCCTGTCCCATCCCTGTCCCCACCTGTCCCCATCCCTGTCCCCATCCCTGTCCCCCCGCTGTCCCCTCCCTGTCCCCATCCCTGTCCCCTCCCTGTCCCCATCCCTGTCCCCCCGCTGTCCCCATCCCTGTCCCATCCCTGTCCCCTCCCTGTCCCCATCCCTGTCCCCTCCCTGTCCCCATCCCTGTCCCCATCCCTGTCCCCTCCCTGTCCCCATCCCTGTCCCCCCGCTGTCCCCATCCCTGTCCCCATCCCTGTCCCCCTGCTGTCCCCATCCCTGTCCCCTCCCTGTCCCCATCCCTGTCCCCTCCCTGTCCCCATCCCTGTCCCATCCCTGTCCCCTCCCTGTCCCCTCCCTGTCCCCATCCCTGTCCCCATCCCTGTCCCATCCCTGTCCCCTCCCTGTCCCCCCGCTGTCCCCATCCCTGTCCCATCCCTGTCCCCATCCCTGTCCCCATCCCTGTTCCCCCGCTGTCCCCTCCCTGTCCCATCCCTGTCCCCCCCCGTCCCCGCGCTGTCCCCCGCGGGCGGTGTCACCTGGCTGCCAGCACGGTGGCGCGGCCCTGGGGACAGCCGGCGATGGCGGCCAGCGCCCGGCGGGCCAGCAGGAACAGCCCCGGGAAGAAGAGCAGCCCCGGCAGGCAGAGCAGCGCCGGCGGCAGCGACACGCGCGACACCGGCGACAGCGGCGGCGACAGCGGCATGGCCGGGCGGGGGGGCGGGGCCTGCCCGCCGGCAGCGGGGGAGGGGCGTCAGGGGGGATGGGACAACGGGGGACAAGCGGGGGACAACGGGGGACAGCCCGGGGACAGCCGGGGGGACAGCGCCAGGGACGCAGGGGACAGCGGGCATGGCCGGAGGGGGCGGGGCCGCGGGGAGGGGACACGGGGACAGCGGGAGGGGACACGGGGAGGGGCGGGGCCTGGGGAGGGGCGGGGTTCTGGGCGGGGCTAAGGGGGGTGGGGCAAGGGGATGGCGTTAATGAATGGAGGGGGCGGGGCTTGGAGGTGGGGCGGGGTTTGGGGGCACGGCCTCGGGGAGGGGACAAGGGGACAGTGGGTGGGGTCACGGGGAGGGGCGGGGCTCGGGGAGGGGCGGGGATTAGTCGGGATTAGGGGCGTGGCTAATGGGGGATGATAGCAAGAATGAATGGAGGGGCGGGGCTTGAAAGAGGGGCGGGGTTATGGGCGTGGCTAAAGAGGGTGGGTGAAGGGTGCAGGACTTCAATAAAGGGTGGGGTTGGGGGCGTGGCTAAAGGGGGATGGGGCGGGGTTTGGGAGAGGGGCGGGGCTTAAGGAAAGGGTGGGGTCTAATGGGGTGGGGTTTGGGGGCGTGGCTAAAGGAGAGATGAGGACAAGAGGACAAAAGTAGAAGACAGAGGAATGGGCGGGGCTTGGGGAGGGGGCGGGGCCTAGGGTGGTTTAGGGGCGTGGCAGATGGGGACAAGGGACATCAGGAATTAATGGAGGGGTGGGGCTTAGGGGATTGGGCGGGGTTTGGGAGGGCTTCAAGAAAGGGCGGGGCTCAATGGGTTTAGGGGGCGTGGCTAAAGGGGGGATGGGGACACTAGGGGAGACAGAGATAATGGGCGGGGCTTTGCAGAGTGGGCGGGGCATAAGGGGCTCAATAACGGGGGGTTTGGGATGGCTGGAGGGGTGTGGCTTATATATGGATAAGGGGCGTGGTCTCGACTGCGGGTATGGCCGATGAGCTCCTAAAGGGGCGTGGCCTAACGGTTAGGTGATGAGGGGCGTGGCTTTACGGGAAGGGGAGGAGCTAACCCCGATGCCCCGCCCCCATGAGTCCACCCTATCCCTCCCTCCTTCCCCCCTCCTCCCGCTTAATTTGTATAAATCTCCCCCTCACCGACACGCGGGCGGGTCTCCAGCCTCCCTAAGCGCCTCATGAATATTCAGCGCGGTGCTGCCGCCGCTCATTTGCATAAATTTCCATGCCGGCCTTTCCCCCCCCCCCCCACTCCCCTCAGGCGGCCGCGGCGTCTCCACAGCAACGCCGGGAACGCCGCGCGAGTTGATTGGCCGAGGCGGGCAGCCAATCAGTGGGCGTTGCCGGGCAGAGCTGGCGGGGGGCGCCTATTGGCTGAGGCGGCGGAGGGAGCGGCGCTGATTGGCCGAGAGGGGAAGGGCGGGATTTAAGGGTCGGGCAGCCAATGGGGGCGCGCGGGGAGGGGTTGCCAGGGCGACGGCGCCATTTTTTTTGTTGTGTTGTTGCATATTTATGAGGTGGGCGGTGCTGGTACTGTGCTAATTAGCATAGTGATTAAACACGCGGCGCACAGGATTGCTAATGAGATTTTAATGACGCGGCGGGAAACGGGGAGGCGGCTCCGCCCCTGGCGCCACGGAGGCCACGCCCCCTCATTAAGATTCCCAGAAGAGGAGGCGGGGTCAAAGGGGGACCCCAAAATTTGGGGGGGGAGGGTCCCAAGAAAGGGGGGGAGGGGCCGAATTCGGGGTCCCAAAAATAGGGAGGGGCAGAAGGGGGGGAGGAGTTGGGGGAGGGGGCCCAAAATTTGGGGGGGACCCCAAAAAGGTGGGGGAGTGGCCACATTTGGGCCCCAAAAGGGGGAGGAGCCCCCAAATTTGAGGGGGGGTCCTAAAAAGGAGGGAGGGGACAAATTCGGGGCTGGGGGCACCCCTAAAAATGGGGGGGAAGGGTAAAAGGGGGGGGGGTCCCAAAAATTAGAGGGACGGTCCCAAAATGAGGGGGAAGGGGCAAAAAGGGGGGGCGGGGCCTTCCACCCCAAAATGGGGGAGGGGTAAAAACGGGGAACCCCAAAATCAGGGGGGTGGATCCCCAAAAAACCTGGGGGGAGGGTCCCGAAAAACGGGGAATTGAGGGGGTGGGGGTCCCCAGAAAGCGGGGGAGGGGCCAAAAGGGGGTCCCCCCAAAAAATTGAAGGAAAACCCCCCAAATTCGGGCTGAAATAAAGGGGGGGGGTGTCCCCAAAATCGCCGGGGGGGAGGGGAGGGCGCACCCCTCCCCCACCATGGGCGCGCAGGGGTGGGGGAGGGGCGGGGCTATTTTGGGCTCCCGAAAGGGCAAAGGGGACCCGAGAAGGTCACGGGGAGGGGGGGACCCCCCCACCCCGATATAAGGGGGAGCTCCCGGCGCCCCCCGCGCCGCCCCCGGACACGCCAGGGTGAGTGACCCCAAACCCCCCAAAAACCCAAAAACAACCCCAGAGCTGGGGGAGGGGCGGGGGAGTCCCCGAAACGCAGCCCCCAAAATCTGCCTGGGGGGAGGGGGGTGGATTGTCCCCAAATCTCCGCTCAGAGCCCAAAAATCCCCCCGGGATTGTCCCCAAATCCCCCAAAAATCCCCCCGGGATTGTCCCCAAATCCCCCGAGATTGTCCCCAAATCCCCCAAAATCCCCCCGGGATTGTCCCCAAATCCCCCGAGATTGTCCCCAAATCCCCCAAAAATCCCCCCGGGATTGTCCCCAAATCCCCCGAGATTGTCCCCAAATCCCCCCAAAATCCCCCCGGGATTGTCCCCAAATCCCCCCAAATCCCCCCGGGATTGTCCCCAAATTCCCCCTGGACCCCAAAAATCCCCCCGGGATTGTCCCCAAATTCTCCCTGGACCCCAAAAATCCCCCCGGGATTGTCCCCAAATCTCTGCTCGGTCCCCAAAAATCCCCCCCCCAGCCCGTAAAACCCTCCCAAATTGGGAACGGGACACCTCCAAAATCCTCCTGGACCCGAAACTCCTCCCGGACCCCCAAATCCACCCCCCAAACCTAAACCCGGACCCCAAAATAGATCCTGGGAAGCCCAAAACCCACCCTGAACCCCAAAATGATCCCTCCCGACCCTAAAATTGACCCTGGACGCCAAAAATCGCCCCCAGGAACCCCCGCAAAATCCCATCCCGAAACCCCAAACTGCCCTTGGACCCCCCAAAATTGACCCTGAACCCCCAAAATTGACCTTGGACCCCCAAAATCCCCCTCTGAACCCCCAGAACCGTAAAGCGGAGCGCTCTGAACCCCCCGAATCACCCCGAAACCCAAAACCTGGTGCCTCAAATCTGACCCTTTGCCCCCAAAATGACCTCGCTGAACCCCAAAACCCCCGGGACATCCCCTGCACCCCAAAAGCCGCGGGGTCGCCCCTCAGAAACCCCAAATCCCCCCCCCCCGGGAACCCCAAAATCCCCCCGGGACCCCCCGACCCCCGATGGGCCCCACCGTGACTCAGCTCGAGGCGTTACCGTTTGAAGGCCCCGCCCACTTGGGGCGTGCGCGCGGTGACGTCACCGTCACACGCCCCGCCCTCGCCCCGCGAGCGCAGCGGCGGAGCCCAGGTCGGGGGAGAGAGAGGGGCGGGTTTGGGGTGAAAAAAGGCGATTTTGGGGCCGGGCCGGGAGTTGTGAGGGAAAAGGGGCCGAGTTTGGGGAGGAAAAGGCAGAACTGGGGGGGGAAAGGCCGGGATTGGAGGGGAAAAGGCGAATTTCGGGGGTCTGGGGGAACGTTGCGGGCGGTTGGAGGAAGTCGTGAGGGGAAAAGTTCGGGTTTTGAGGAAAAAAGTTGGGGTTTTGAGGTAAAAAAGTAGATTTGGGGGGTGAAGATGGCAGATTTTGGGAGCGGAAGGAAATCCTGAAGTTAAAAAGTGCAGGTTTTGAGGTGAAAAGTGCAGATTTTGAGGTTGAAAAAAGAGCAAATCTTGAGTGTCGGAAGGAAATCCTGAGGTAGAAGGAGCAGGTTTTGAGGTGAAAAGGGCAGGGTTTGGGATCTGGGCTGGATTTGGGGGTAAAAAAGACAAATTCGAGGGCGCGGTAGGGAATTCTGAGGTAAAAAGTGCAGATTTTGGTGTGAAAAGGCAGATTTGGGGTAAAAAAAGGAAAAGTTTTGAGGTAAAAATGCAGATTTGGGTGGCCTGGAGAGGGTTTGGGAGTAAAAAAAAAGGGAGATTCAGTGGTTGGGAGGAAATCCTGATGTAAAAAATGCAGATTTTGGGGTGAAGAGGCAAATACTGGGGTACGGGGACAGAACTGAGAGGTTAAAAAAAAAAATATTTTGGGCTCTGGCTGCGGATTTTGGGGTGAGGGGGAGAAATTCTGAGGGGGAAAGGGGAGATTTTGGTGCTTGGGGGGCGATTTTGGGGCGGGAACGGGAAAATTTGAGGCAAAAAGGGAGAGATTTGGGGCAGAAAGGGTCAAATTCAAATGAAAAAGGTCAAATTTGAGGTGAAAAATTGAAGATTCGGGGGTGAAAAAGTTGAATTTGGGGGTGAAAAAGTCGAATTTTAGGGTGCAAGAGTCGATTTTGGGGTGAAGAGGGCGGATTTGGGGGTGCAAAAGGTGGATTTCGGGGTGATAAAGGCAGATTTTGGGGTGAAAAATGATTTGGGGGTGAAAAAGGTGGATTTCAGGGTGCAAAAGTCGATTTTGGGGCGAAAAAGACGGATTTTGGGGTGCCGAAAGGCGGATTTGGGGGTGAAAAGGATGGATTTGGGGGGTGTGAAAGTTGAATTTGGGGGTGAAAAAGTCGAATTCGGGGATGCAAAAATGTGCAGGGCGGGGGAGGGGAGGGGCCCCTTGCCGGTCCTTCCCTGGTTCTCCTTCCTCCTCCTCCTCCTCCTCCTCCTCCTCCCCTTGAAACGCCCTTGGGGGGGGCGGGGCCGGCCCGGGGCATTCCCGGATTTCGGGGCCCCCCCGGGACATTCCCGGCTCTGCTCGCGCAGCTCCCGGACCCTCCGGACACTCCGGACACCGCTGGACACTCCCGGACACCGCCGGACACTCGGTCGGTGCCCCCCCCCCCACAAAAAAAAAAAACCCCTCTGGGATTTGGGGTTCTTTCCTTTCCCTGCCCCGCCCCGCAAATCCGGGGGTTCGCCCTCAAAATCCTGGGAAATCTCGGTGTTTTCCCTGAAAGTCTTGGCGTTTTTCCTCTACAAATCCTGGGGATTTGCTCTCAAAATCTTGGGGTTTTCCCATCAAAATCTTGGGGATTTTCCATCAAAATCTTGGGGATTTGCTCTCCAAATCTTGGGGTTTTTCCATCAAAATCTTGGCGATTTGCCCTCAAAATCTTGGGGTTTTCCTTTAAAATCTTGGGGTTTTCCATCAAAATCTTGGGGTTTTTCCCTCAAAATCTTGGGGATTTTTCCCCCTAAATTTTGGTGGGTTGTTTTTTTTTTTCCCTCCAAATCTCAGAGTTCTTCCCCCAAAAAAATTCTGTTTCCCCCCCCGCCATGAAATCTTGGGGTTTTCCCATGGAATCTCGGGGTTCTTCCCCCAAAATTCCTGATCTGTGTCCCCCCAAATCTTGGGGTTCTCCCTCTCCAATCCCAAAATCTTGGGGTTCTTCCCTAAAATTCTTGAGGATTTTCCCTCTCAGATCCTGGGGTCCCCTTCCCCCAAAATCTTGGGGTTTTTTTCCCTCCAAATCTTGGGGGTTTTGCCCCAAAATCCTGGGATCCCTCCCCCAAAATCCTGGGGTCCTTCCCTGCCCCAAATCCTGGGGTTCTTACCCCCAGAAATCCTGGAAAATTCATTTTTCTCCAAATCCTGGGGCTTCCCCCCCCTCCCAGTGCCCCCAGTGCCCTCCCAGTTCACTCCCAGTGCCCCCAGTGCCCTCCCAGTTCACTCCCAGTGCCCCCAGTGCCCTCCCAGTGACCCCAGGCCTTATCAGTGCCCTCCTTATCTGCTCCCTGTTCACTCCCAGTTCACTCTCAGTGCCCCCAGTCCAGTCCCAGTGCCCTCCCAGTGCCCCCAGTGCCCTCCCAGTGCCCTCCCAGTCCACTCCCAGTGCCCTCCCAGTCCACTCCCAGTGACCCCAGTCCACTCCCAGTGCCCCCAGGCCTTATCAGTGCCCTCCTTATCTGCTCCCTGTTCACTCCCAGTCCAGTCCCAGTGCCCCCAGTGCCCTCCCAGTGCCCCCAGTTCACTGCCAGTGCCCTCCCAGTTCACTCCCAGTGACCCCAGGCCTTATCAGTGCCCTCCTTATCTGCTTCTGGTTCACTCCCAGTCCAGTCCCAGTGCCCCCAGTTCACTCCCAGTGCCCCCAGTCCACTCCCAGTCCAGTTCCAGTGCCCCCAGTTCACTCCCAGTCCACCCCAGTCCCTCCCAGTGCCCCCTCCCTCCCCTTTCTGGCAGCAGCCACAGGGGTGTGGCCATGCCCTGCCCCTCCCCCACCACGGGTGCAAGTGATGACGTCACTGCTGCCCCGCTGACATCATCACTGATGTCACCGCTGACGTCACCGCTGATGTCCCCTCAGTGCCACCAAGATGACCCCACCCGTGCCCGCCCTGACCCCGGAGCAGAAGCAGGAGCTGGCGGCCATCGCCCAGCGCATCGTGGCGCCTGGCAAGGGCATCCTGGCTGCTGATGAATCTACTGGTGCGTACTGGTTTGTACTGGGATGGGCTGGGATAGACTGGGAATGGTTAGACTGGGATAGACTGGGATAGACTGGGTTATACTGGGATATACTGGGGCCATCGCCCAGCGCATCGTGGCGCCCGGCAAGGGCATCCTGGCTGCTGATGAATCTACTGGTGCGTACTGGTTTGTACTGGGATGGACTGGGATAGACTGGGAATGGTTAGACTGGGTTAGACTGGGATATACTGGGCTATACTGGGATATACTGGGGCCATCGCCCAGCGCATCGTGGCGCCCGGCAAGGGCATCCTGGCTGCTGATGAATCTACTGGTGCGTACTGGTTTGTACTGGGAATGGTTATACTGGTTTTATACTGGCCCATACTGTTCCACACCATTCCGTACCAGTTTGTACCAGTTTATCCTGGCTGATACTGGTCCATTCCGGCCCATACCTTTCAATACCGGTCCATACCGGTCCGTACTGGTCTATACCATTCCATATCGGTCCGTACTGGTCTATACCATTCCATACCGGTCCATACCGGTCCATACCGGTCTGTACTGGTCTATACCGGTCCATACCGGTCCATACTGGTCTATACTGGTCCGCACGGCCCCGCAGGCAGCATCGCCAAGCGGCTGAGCTCGGTGGGCGCAGAGAACACGGAGGAGAACCGGCGCTGGTACCGGCAGCTGCTGTTCACGGCCGACAAGCGCGTGGAGCCCTGCATCGGCGGCGTCATCCTCTTCCACGAGACCATGTACCAGAAGGCCGACGACGGCCGCCCCTTCCCGCAGGTCATCCGCGACAAGGGCGCCCTGGTGGGCATCAAGGTGAGCCCGGGGACACCTCGGGGGCATTGGGGACACCTCGGGGACACCTCGGGGACATTGGGGACACCTGGGGGACATAAGGGACACCTCGGGGACACCTCGGGGACATTGGGGACACCTGGGGGACATCGGGGACACCTGGGGGACACCTCGGGGACACATTGGGGACACCTTGGGGACACCTCAGGGACACCTCGGGGACACCTCGGGGACACATTGGGGACACCTTGGGGACATGAGGGATGCCTCGGGGACACCTTGGGGACATCAGAAACACCTTGGGGACATTGGAGGTCTTTAGGACATGTGTGGGTCTTAGGGACTCTGGGTGTGTTGGGGACATTTGGGGACATTTGGGGGTTGGGGTTGCTCTGTGACCCAGCTCGGTCACCCTAGGGTGGGGACACGGGGGGGGACATGGGACAGGGCTGGCCGTGGTGGCCCTGGTGGCCCCGGTGTCCCTGGTGGCCCCGGTGACCCTGTTGCTGTTCTCCAGGTGGACAAGGGCGTGGTGCCCCTGGCTGGCACCAACGGCGAGACCACCACCCAGGGTGAGTGACAGCGCTGTCCCCGATGCCACCGCGGTGTCCCCATCCCTGTCACAGCCACGTCTCCAATGCCACTGAAATGTCCCCGATGCCACCGTGGTGTCCCCATCCCCGTGTCACCCTCCCCTCCTGTGCCACCGCAGGGTTCCATGTCCCCAGGGCCCCCAATGTCCCCAGTGCTGTCCCCAATGTCCCCAGTGCTGTCCCCAGTGCTGTCCCCAGTGCTGTCCCCAATGTCCCCAGTGCTGTCCCCAATGTCCCCAGTGCTGTCCCCAGTGCTGTCCCCAATGTCCCCAGTGCTCTCCCCAGTGCTGTCCCCAGTGCTGCCCCCAATGTCCCCAGTGCTGTCCCCAATGTCCCCAATGTCCCCAGTGCTGTCCCCAATGTCCCCAGTGCTGTCCCCAGTGCTGTCCCCAGTGTCCCCAGTGCTGTCCCCAGAGCTGTCCCCAGCACTGCCCCCACGCCCCCGGTGATGTCCCCGCGGTGTCCCTCCCCGTGTCCCAGGGCTGGACGGGCTGATGGAGCGCTGTGCCCAGTACAAGAAGGACGGCGCGGACTTTGCCAAGTGGCGCTGCGTGCTGAAGATCACGGCGCACACGCCCACGCCGCTGGCCATCATGGAGAACGCCAACGTGCTGGCCCGCTACGCCAGCATCTGCCAGCAGGTCTGCCACTGTCCCCAGGGGGTCCCCAGGGGGACCCAGGGCGGGGGGAGGGATGGGCACGGGGGGGACACCGAGAAGTGGTGGCTGGAGAGGGTTTGGTGGCACTTGGAGGGGGTTTGGTGGCACCTAGGGGGGATTGGTGGCATCTAGAGCGGGGTTGGTGACGCCTGGAGGGGAACTGGTGGCACTTGGAGAGGGTTTGGTGGCATCCAGGAAGGGTTTGGTGCCACCTGGGTGCCCTTGTGCCCCTCCTGCTGTCCCTGACGTGTCCCCGCTGTCCCCAATGTCCCCAGAATGGCATCGTCCCCATCGTGGAGCCCGAGATCCTCCCGGACGGGGACCACGACCTCAAGACGTGCCAGTACGTCACCGAGAAGGTGGGTGCCACCTCGGGACTGTCCCCAGGTGTCCCCAGGCTGGCCCAGGGTCACCTCAGCAGGGGGGGAGGGCTCCAACAGGGACGGTGACACCGAGAGGTGGCACCTGGGCGGGGTTTGGTGGCACCTGGGCGGGGTTTGAGTCCCCTCCTGCTGTCCCCAGCCTGTCCTGCTGTCACCTCCTGCTGTCCCCAGCCTGTCCCGGTGTCACCCCAGGGCTCCAACAGGGACGGTGACACCGAGAGGTGGCCCCTGGGCAGGGTTTGCTGTCCCTTGAGTGTCTCTGGCCATTCCTGACGTCCCCAAGGCTGTCCCCGATGTCCCCAGCTGCTGGCCGCAGTGTCCAAGGCGCTGAGTGACCACCACGTGTCCCTGCAGTGTCCCCAGCACTGTCCCCATGTCCCCAAGGCTGGCCCCATGTCCCCAGCACTGTCCCCAATGATGTCCCTGATGTCCCCAGCACTGTCCCCATGTCCCCAATGATGTCCCCGATGATGTCCCCAGGTGCTGGCCGCGGTGTACAAGGCGCTGAGTGACCACCACGTGTACCTGGAGGGGACACTGCTGAAGCCCAACATGGTGACAGCGGGACACGCCTGTGCCACCAAGTACAGCTCCGAGGAGATCGCCATGGCAACGGTGACAGCGCTGCGCAGGACCGTGCCACCCGCCGTGCCAGGTCCGTGTCACTGTGTCACTCTGTCTGTCACTGTCACTGTGTGTCACTGTGTGTCACTGTGTGTGTGTCACTGTCACTGTGTGTGTCACTGTCACTGTGTGTCACTGTGTGTGTGTCACTGTCACTGTGTGTGTCACTGTCACTGTGTGTCACTGTGCCCCTGTGTCCCCATGTCCCTGTCCCTGTGTCCTTGAGCTCTCCCTGGGCTGTGTCACTGTCCCCATGTCCCCATGTCAGTGTCCCCATGTCCCCCCAGGTATCACGTTCCTGTCGGGCGGTCAGAGCCAGGAGGAGGCCTCCCTGAACCTGAACGCCATCAACCGCTGCCCGCTGTCCCCATGTCCCTGTGTCCCCATGTCCCTGTGTCCCCATGTCCCTGTGTCCCTGAACTGTCCCCTGGCTGTGTCACTGTCCCCATGGCAGTGTCCCCATGTCCCTGTGTCCCCATGTCCCCGTGTCCCTGAGCTCTCCCCTGGCTGTGTCACTGTCCCCATGGCAGTGTCCCCAGACTGTCCCCATGTCCCTGTGTCCCCATGTCCCTGTGTCCCCGTGTCCCTGTGTCCCTGAGCTGTCCCCTGGCTGTGTCACTGTCCCCATGGCAGTGTCCCCAGGCTGATGTCCCCATGTCCCTGCAGGTATCACCTTCCTGTCAGGGGGTCAGAGCGAGGAGGAGGCCTCCCTGAACCTGAACGCCATCAACCGCTGCCCGCTGCCGCGGCCCTGGGCGCTGACCTTCTCCTACGGCCGCGCCCTGCAGGCCTCGGCCCTCAAGGCCTGGGCCGGCAAGAAGGACAACACCAAGGCGGCCCAGGAGGAGTTCGTCAAGAGGGCGCTGGTAGGTGGCACCTGGGGACCTGGGGACAGCCTGGGGACCTCGGGGACACCCTGGGGGCACCCCGGGGACCTTGGGGACACCCTGTGGACAGCCTGGGGACACCCCGGGGACATTGGGGACACCCTGGGGACATTGGGGTACAGGGCTGGGAGGTGGGATGGGCAGGGGGAGGGTCAGGGGGTGACACAGGGGGTCAGGTGGGGTCAGGGGGGGCTCCAGGGGCCCCTGGGGACACCGACGTCCCCAGAGTGTCCCCGGCACCCACCAATGTCCCCAATGTCCCCGCTGTCCCCAGGCCAACTCGCTGGCCTGCCAGGGCAAGTACACCCCGAGTGGCACGGCGGGGGCGGCCGCCAGCGAGTCCCTGTTCGTGTCCAACCACGCCTACTGACCTCTGACCCGAGTGACCGCTGCCTGAGTGACCGCTGACCTGAGTGACCGCCTGCGACCGCCAGTGACCATCACGTTCAGTGACCATCAGTGACCCTCAGTGACCCTCACTGACCATCAGTGACCATCAGTGACCGTCACTGACCATCAGTGACCCTCAGTGACCGTCACTGACCCTCACTGACCCCCACTGACCCCCACTGACCCCTGCCCTGCCCCTCCCCTCAATAAAAGGTCGCGGCCGAACACCCCAGACTTCACTGGCAATTTTTTTTCGGGGTTTTTTGGGGATTTTTAATTCAAAATTTGGGAGTTCCGGGGAGGTTTGGGGGCTTTGACCCCAAATTTGGGATTTTAGGGGTGATTTGGGGCGGGATTCCAGCCCGAATTTGGGGGTTCTGGGGTGGTTTTTTGGGGGGTTTGGCTCAAATTTGGGAGTCCCAAGGGTTGTTTGAGGGGGTCCCAAATTTGAGGGCCTTGGGGTTTTTTTTGGGATGTTTGACCCCAAATTTGGGAGTTCCAGGGAGATTTGGGGGCTTTTACCCCAAATTTGGAGGTTCTGGGGTGGGTTTGGGGCATTTGACCCCAAATTCCTGCACTTTGGGGTTTTTTTGGGATGTTTTGACCCCAAATTTGGGGGTTCTGGGGTAGTCTTGGAGGGGGTTGATCCCAAATTTGGGCGTGCTGGTTCTTTTGGGTCCATTTTCCCCACAAATTTTGGGATTTGGGGTCATTTTGGGTCCTTTTCCCCAGAAATTTGAGGATTTTGGGTGGTTTTGCGTCCATTTCCCCCAGAAATTTTCAGATTTTGGGTTATTTTGTGTCCTCTTCCCCAGATTTTGGTATTTCAGGTCATTTTGGGTCCCTTTCCCCTCAATTTTGGGATTTCGGGTAGTTTTGTGTCCCTTTTTCCCTCAGTTTTTGGGATTTGGGATCCTTTTTCTCCACAAATTTTCAGCTTTCGGGTCATTTTGGGTCCCTTTTCCCCACAAATTTTCAGCTTTCGGGTCATTTTGGGTCCCTTTTCCCCACAAATTTTCAGCTTTCGGGTCATTTTGGGTCCCTTTTCCCCACAAATTTTCACATTTCGGGTCATTTTGGGTCCCTTTTCCCCACAAATTTTCACATTTCGGGTTATTTTGGGTCCCTTTTCCCCACAAATTTTCACATTTTGGGTCATTTTGGGTCCCTTTTCCCCACAAATTTTCACATTTTGGGTCCCTTCCCCCTCACCTTCGGGGATTTTTTTCGCGCCTCATTCCCGGTCCTGTCTCTCCCGCCACTTTTTTCGCGCCATTCCCGGCCGCCATTTTGGCTCCTCCTGCCCCGCTCACTTCCTTTTTCCCGCTTCCGGGGTGGGCGTGGCCGGAAGTGACGCGCGGAGGCGGCGGCGGCGCCGGCGGTGGGTCCGGGGCTGCGATTTTGGGGCGTTTTGGGGCTTTTGGGCGATTTTCGGAGATTTTGGGGCCGTTCCGGAAAGTTCCGTGAGGGGTTCGGCGCCTCTCGGGGGCTCTCGGGGGGGGCTGGGGGATCCCGGGGGGTCCTGGGCGCGCTCGGAGGGGCCGGGGTGGGATTGGAGGCGATTTTGGGGGAAATCTGAGGGGATTTGGGAAAATTCTGAGGGGATTTTGGGGAATTCTGAGGGGATTTGGGGAATTCTGAGGGGATTTGGGAAAATTCTGAGGGGATTTGGGGAAATCTGAGGGGATTTGGGGGAAATCTGAGGGGATTTGGGGGAAATCTGAGGGGATTTGGGGAATTCTGAGGGGATTTGGGGGAATTCTGAGGGGATTTGGGGGAAATCTGAGGGGATTTGGGGGAATTCTGAGTGAATTTGGGGAATTCTGAGGGGATTTGGGGAAATCTGAGGGGATTTGGGGGAATTCTGAGGGGATTTGGGGAATTCTGAGGGGAATTGGGGGAAATCTGAGGGGAATTGGGGAATTCTGAGGGGAATTGGGCAAATTCTGAGGGGATTTGGGGAATTCTGAGGGAATTTGGGGAATTCTGAGGGGATTTGGGGGAAATCTGAGGGGATTTGGGTAAATCTGAGGGGATTTGGGGAATTCTGAGGGGAATTGGGGAATTCTGAGGGGATTTGGGGGAATTCTGAGGGAATTGGGGGAATTCTGAGGGGATTTGGGAAATTCTGAGGGGATTTGGGGAATTCTGAGGGGATTTGGGGAATTCTGAGGGAATTTGGGGAATTCTGAGGGGATTTGGGGGAATTCTGAGGGAATTGGGGGAATTCTGAGGGGATTTGGGAAATTCTGAGGGGATTTGGGGAAATCTGAGGGGATTTGGGGAATTCTGAGGGGATTTGGGAGAAATCTGAGGGGATTTGGGGAAATCTGAGGGGATTTTGAGGCAATTTGGAGCTTTTTTTGGAGACAGTTCCAGGAGAGATTTGGGGGGATTTGGGAGTTTTTGGTTTTTTTGGGAGATTTGGGGTTTTTGGGGGAATTTTCTTGATTTTTTGGGGAATTTTTTGGAACCTTTGGGGGTTTTTGCTTTTTCAGGGGGTTTTGTGGGGATTTTTCGGGCAATTTTGTGGTTTTTGGGGGATTTTTGGGAGAATTTTGGGGGGGAATTTGGTCGAATTTGGGGGTTTTCGGGAATTTTCTTGGGATTTTTGAGATTTTGGGGGAATTTTATTGGATTTAGGGGCTTTTTTGTGTTTTTTTTTTTAATTCTGGGATTTTTGAGGAATTTTCTTGGGATTTTCAAGATTTGTGGGGAATGTTCTTGGAATTTTGGGGGTTTGGGGGTCTTTTTTTTGTTAATTTTGGGATTTGGGGGGATTTTTTGGGAATTTTCTTGGGATTTTTTGGGATTTTTTTGGATTTTTTGTTAATTTTGGGATTTGGGGGGATTTTTTGGTAATTTTCTTGGGATTTTGGGGGGTTTTGGGGGCCCCTGGTGGATTCTGGGCAATCCCGGCCAGGGTCTCTGCCTTGGGGGGGGGTAATTAACGATGTAATTAATTAATTAGGGATTAATTAACCCTTTAACCCCCTTTTCCCATCCCTCTTTGTGGGAAATTGGGGCTTAATTACCCCCAGGGCTCATTAATTACCCCTGGCCGGGCTTAATTAATCCCAGGGTCAGCTGAACCAATTAACGAGGTTCCTAATTAATTAACCAGGTGTTAATTAAGGCATCTCCCTGAGCATTTTAACCCCTTCCAAGCCGCTTTTCCCACCACTTTTAAGGGGAAATTGGGGCTTAATTAACCCCGGGGACTGATTAATTACCTCCAAGGAGGGGACCAGCGAGCTAATCGGGGCCCTAATTAATTAATTAGGGGTTAATTAGCGCCGCCATGGGGGAGCTGAGCGACCTGGACCGGCAGATCGAGCAACTGCGGCGCTGTGAGCTCATCAAGGAGAGCGAGGTCAAGGCCCTGTGCGCCAAGGCCCGGTAATTAACGCCAATTAACGCTAATTAGCCTCATTAATAACGGTAATGAGTGACGGGAGCTCAGCAAGGAGAGCGAGGTCAGGGCCCTGTGCGCATTAATTGGTATTAACGAGTTTGGGTTAATTAAATTGGGTTAATTAATTAGGGTTCATTAATTGGGATTAATTAGGGTTAGTTGGAGTTAATCAATGGGGGTTGGTTCATTGGGGTTCATTGGTTTCGTTAATTGGGGTTAATTATTGGCGTTCATTAATTGGGGTTTCTTAATTGGGGCTCATTATTGGGTTTCGTTAAGCAGATTCTGTTAATTCGAGTTAATTTATTGGGGTTCGTTAATTGGGGTTCATTAATTGGGGCTCATTATTGGGTTTCATTAAGCAGATTCTGTTAATTCTAGTTAATTAATTGGGGTTCATTATTGGGGTTCATTACTGGGGTTCATTAATTGGGGTTCATTAATTGCTGTTCATTAATTGTGGTTCATTGATTTGGGTTAATTATTTGGGTTCATTCATTGGGGTTCGTGGATTTGGGTTAATTATTGGGGTTTCTTCATTGGGGTTCATTATTGGGTTTCATTGAGTGGCTTCTGTTAATTGGTGTTCATTAATTAGGGTTAATTATTGGGGTTCATTAATTGGGGTTCATTAATTAGTGTCATTAATTGGGGTTCGTTAATTCGGTTTCATTATATGTGGTTCATTGATTTGGGTTAATTATTGGGGTTTCCTAATTGGGGTTCATTGTTGGGTTTCATGGAGCGGGTTCTGTTAATTGGGGTTGGTTAATTGGGGTTAATTATTGGTGTTCATTGTTGGGTTTCATGGAGCGGGTTCTGTTGATTGGGGTTGGTTAATTGGGGTTAATTACCGAGCTGTGGTTTCCGGGCAGGGAGATCCTGGTGGAGGAGAGCAACGTGCAGCGCGTCGACTCGCCCGTCACCGTCAGCACCGCGGGGACTGGGGGGATTGGGGGGGTTTGGGGGCATTTTTGGGGGGATTTTTGGGGGATTTTTGGGGGGTTTTGGGGGATTTTGGGGGGGTTTTTGGGGGATTTTGGGGGGGTTTTGGGGGGGGTTTTGGGGGATTTTTGGGGGGATTTTGGGGGATTTTTGGGGGGATTTTTGGGGGGATTTTTGGGGGGTTTTGGGGGATTTTGGGGGGGTTTTTGGGGGATTTTGGGGGGGTTTTGGGGGGGTTTTTGGGGGATTTGGGGGGATTTTGGGGGGGATTTGGGGGGATTTTTGGGGGGATTGGGGGTATTTTGGATGGTTTTGGGGTGATTTTGGGGTGATTTTGGGGTCCCTGTGCCCACAGGTGTGCGGGGATATCCACGGGCAGTTCTACGACCTCAAGGAGCTCTTCCGGGTCAGTGACCTCCAGTGACCCCTCAGTGACCTCTGACCTCTGAGTGACCCCTGTGCCTCTCACCTGTCCCCTGCCTGTCTCTCACCTGTGCTCACCTGTCCCCCACCTGTCTCTCACCTGTCCCCAGGTGGGCGGGGATGTACCTGAGACCAATTACCTGTTCATGGGCGACTTCGTCGACCGCGGCTTCTACAGCGTGGAGACCTTCCTGCTGCTGCTGGCCCTCAAGGTGAGCTCACCTGGACAGGTGTGTGTGACACAGGTGTGTGTGACAGGTGTGTGTGACAGGTGTGTGTGACAGGTGTGACAGCGTGGAGACCTTCCTGCTGCTGCTGGCCCTCAAGGTGAGCTCACCTGGACAGGTGTGACACAGGTGTGTGTGACAGGTGTGTGTGACAGGCGTGTGTGACAGGTGTGTGTGACAGGTGTGACAGCGTGGAGACCTTCCTGCTGCTGCTGGCCCTCAAGGTGAGCTCACCTGGACAGGTGTGACACAGGTGTGTGTGACACAGGTGTGACAGGCGTGTGTGACAGATGTGACAGGAACATGTGACACAGGTGTGACACAGCTGACACAGGTGTGGCACAGGTGTGACACAGGTGTGGCACAGGTGTGACACAGCTGACACAGGTGTGGCACAGGTGTGACACAGGTGTGACATAGCTGACACAGCTGACACAGGTGTGGCACAGGTGTGACACAGGTGTGACAGAGGTGTGGCACAGGTGTGACACAGCTGACACAGGTGTGGCACAGGTGTGACACAGGTGTGACATAGCTGACACAGCTGACACAGGTGTGGCACAGGCGTGACCCAGGTGTGTTACCTGTGCCCAGGTGAGGTACCCGGACAGGATCACGCTGATCCGGGGGAACCACGAGTCGCGGCAGATCACGCAGGTGTACGGCTTCTACGACGAGTGCCTGCGCAAGTACGGCTCCGTCACCGTCTGGCGCTACTGCACCGAGATCTTCGACTACCTGAGCCTGTCGGCCATCATCGACGGCAAGGTGAGCGCACCTGGGCGCGCCTGGGCACGCCTGGGACACACCTGGGACACACCTGGGCCAGGGGGGACACACCTGGGACACACCTGGGACACACCTGGGCATGCCTGGACACGCCTGGGGACAGGTGGGACATACCTGGGCACACCTGGGACACACCTGGGCACGCCTGGACACGCCTGGGCATGCCTGGACACACCTGGGGACAGGTGGGACACACCTGGGACACACCTGGGGATAGGTGGGACACACCTGGGGACAGGTGGGACACACCTGGGGGCTTCTGGGGACACCTGGGCTACCTGGAGGCACCTGGAAGAGGTGGAGGGGGAAGGACCCAAATCCCCCAAATGTCCCCAATCCCCCCAATGTCCCCAAATCCCCCCAATGTCCCCAAATCCCCCCAATGTCCCCAATCCCCCCAATGTCCCCAAATCCCCCAAATGTCCCCAAATCCCCCCAATGTCCCCAATCCCCCCAAATGTCCCAAATCCCCCCAATGTCCCCAATCCCCCCAAATATCCCCAATCCCCCAATGTCCCCAACCCCGCAGATTTTCTGTGTCCACGGGGGGCTCTCGCCGTCCATCCAGACCCTGGACCAGATCCGCACCATCGACCGCAAGCAGGAGGTTCCGCACGACGGCCCCATGTGCGACCTGCTCTGGTCCGACCCCGAAGGTACGGCACACCTGGGGGACAGGTGAGGGGCGGGCGCGTGGCCAGGCCCCAAAAAAACCCCGAAAAAATTCCCAAAATCCCCAGGGTTTTACCCCAAAACTCACTGAATGGCCCCAAAACTGACCTGAATCCACTGAAAAAACCCTTAAATTCTGCATTTTGTGGGGGACAGGTGAGACAGGTAAGGGTCAGGTGAGACGGGTGAGGACAGGTGACGGGTGGACACGCCCGGACTGAGAAAAACCCCCGAATTTTACCCTCAAATGCAGTAAATTGTCATAAAAATCAGTGAAATGACCCCAAAACTCACCTGAATTTGTCTCACCTGTCTCACATGTATCTCACCTGTCTCACCTGTATATCACCTGTCTGTGTCTCACCTGTCAGACACCACGGGCTGGGGCGTGTCCCCCTGCGGCGCGGGTTACCTGTCTCACCTGTATCTCACCTGTCAGACACCACGGGCTGGGGCGTGTCCCCCCGCGGCGTGGGTTACCTGTTTCACCTGTCTGTGTCTCACCTGTCAGACACCACGGGCTGGGGCGTGTCCCCCCGCGGCGCGGGTTACCTGTTCGGCTCGGACGTGGTGGCTCAGTTCAACGCGGCCAACGAGGTGTCCATGATCTGCCGCGCCCACCAGCTGGTGATGGAGGGCTACAAGTGGCACTTCGGGGAGACCGTGCTCACCGTCTGGTCGGCGCCCAATTACTGCTACCGGTATGCTAATGAGGCGCTAATTAATCGGTGATTAATTGGGAGTTACCTGGGAATTGGTGCTCTGGGCACACCTGTATGGGAAGTAATGGGGGCCAGGTGAGGGGCTCAGGATGGCCGTGGGAGGGTGGGACTGGTGCCCAGTCACTGCGCCAGGTATGCAAATGAGATGCTATTTGAGGGGTAATTAGGTGGTAATTTCGCAGTGAGTTAATGAGGTACAGGTGTGCTCTGGGCACACCTGTATGGGAGGGGATGGGGGCCAGGTGGGGGGCTCTGGACAGCAGTGAGAGGGTGGGACTGGTGCCCAATGACTGCTGCAGCTATGATAATGAGATGCTAATGAGACACACACCTGGGGCGGGTCACAGAGGAGATTGAGCTGGGGGCACAGGTGGGGCCAGGTGAGCAGGGCAGGTGAGAACCTGCAGGAAACCAAACAGACCAGCAAATGAGGTGCAAATGAGATGCAAATGAGATGCAAACGAGATGCAAATGAGATGCAAATGCACGGTGGGACATGGCGGGAAGACAGGTGGGCGGGGCTCAGGTGGGTGTGGCTGGCTTTAGGGTAAGAACCCGTTCCAAAACACCTGCTGAGCCCGATTAACGAGATGCAAATGAGATGCAAATGAGGTGCGGACGCCGGGCAGGTGCGGGAACGTGGCGGCCATCTTGGAGCTGGACGAGCACCTGCAGAAGGAGTTCATCATCTTCGAGGCGGCGCCGCAGGAGACGCGCGGCATCCCCGCCAAGAAACCCGTGGCCGACTACTTCCTGTGACACACCTGGGCACACCTGGGACACACCTGAGACGTGCCTGGGATACACCTGGGACACACCTGGAGGTGCCTGGGGACACCTGGGATCAACCTGGGATACACCTGGGGGCACCCGGAGGTACCGGTGACACACCTGGGGGTACCTGTGATGCACCTGGGGTTACCTGGGCACACCTGGGACGAACCTGGGGGTACCTGGGCTACACCTGAGACCTGTCAAGGATAAACCCAGGGACACCTGAGAGCTGCAAGGGGTCACCTGAGGTCACCCTGGGGGTACCAGGGCACACCTGGGACACACCTGGGTTCACCTGGGACATGGGGGAGGCCTGGGGACCCCCCTGTGACCTTTGGGTTGACCCCCAGGTGACCCCCAGGTGACCTTTGGGGACCCTCCCCTGCCCCCGGTGGGTCCCCCCCTCCTCCTCCCCCCCCCACGCGTTTTGGGGCGAAAACGGGAACTTTTTTTGGGTTTTTTTTCTGCTCCGTTTTGGCTCTGTTTGGATAAAAAAAAGGTCAAAACTCCTGACGGGTTCTTTTTGGGAATTTTGGGTTTTTTCGGGAATTTTGGGAAGGGGGAGTGGGGAGGGGCAGGGGGCGAATCCCCTCACCCTCTGCGGCACAGCCAATATGGCGGCACCCAGGGAATAAGATGGCGGTGCGCAGGGCCTCATGTGGCTGTGGGCGGCCTCCGCGCCGGAAGTGTCGCCGGAGGCCGGAAGTGGAGGCATAAGAAATGACGTTTGCATTGGCCACGCCTCTTTCGCTTGAGCCGCGCCCAGAAAGGGGCGTGGCCCGACCGACGCGCACGCCTGACTCCCTCCATTGACTTCTAATCTCGCGAGAGTGGCAGGACAACAGGAGATACTCGCGAGACTTCCTATACATCAGTGCCGCGGATCTCGGGAGGGCGGGAACCTGGCGAGAACTCCCAGAGAAAAGCGCTGGGGTCTCGCGAGATTTGGCGCTGAGGGAGGGCGGGAGGGAAAAGGCGAGGGGAAATCTCGCGAGAACACCCATTGAAACGCACAGCGATGTCGCGAGGCTTGCGTGAGGGGCGGGAAGGAGGCGGGAGTGAGGGCAAAAGCTTCAGTTTATGGGAGTGCTGAAATCTCGCGAGACAGCCCGTAGAAAAAGGGTATGATCTCGCGAGGCGTCGTGAGGCGGGAGGGGGGATGAGGGCAGGGGAGGAAGGCTGAAGGAGGCGGGACGAAGGGAGAAAGGAAGGGCTAAAATAGAGCGATAGCGCCCTCGGGGAAGCGCTACTATCTCGCGAGGCTTCGCGTGGCGGGATGGAGCCACTAGTGGGGGCGGGCGAGAGAGAACAGGGGAGGGCCGAGGTCTCGCGAGAGCGCCCATTGAAACGCGGGTCTCTCTCGCGAGACTTCGCGAGGGAGAAGGCGTGAAGAGGGCGGGAGGAGTGAGATCTCGCGAGATCGCAGTTCGTCTCAATTGGAGGTCTCGCGAGAATTGGCGTGGCGGGAGGGCGTGAAGGAGGGGCGGGGAACAGAGGGATTTGACCTCGCGAGATCTTGGTTCCTTTCAATGGGAGATCTCGCGTAATCTCAGGGGGGCGGGTAAAGAGGGCGGGAAAAGAGAAAGGCGGGAGGAGCTGAGGGAGGGGAATGGGAGGGGGGGAGGTGCGAGATCTCGCGAGAGCGCAACGCTTGCCCAATGGGCGCTCTCGCGAGAGCTCGCCGGGCGCGCGCTGGGCCGCCGCCATTTTGCCGGCTTCTCCCTCAGGCAGCCGGACTCCATTTCCCGTGAGCCCTGAGGGAGAGGGGGGGCGGAGGGGGGGAGGAGGGCCCGGGGGGGGTTTTGGGGGGGGCCGTGGGGGGCTCTGGGGGTGTAGGGGGGGGTCTCGAGGAAGAGGAGGGGGGACCCGGCCGCCATTTGGCGTTGGAGGCGGAGCGGGAGCGGAGGCGCCTCCCCGGGCCCCCCCCTCTCCCCTCCCGTCCTTCCGCCTCCTCCTCCTCCTCCTCCTCCTCAGCCCCCCCCTTATCCCCGGCTCCCCCTCCCCCCGTGAGGCGCCGGGACCGGCCGGGAGCGATCGGTAACGGGGGAGCGGGGAGGGGGCCGGGGACCCCCGCCTTTGGGGGGTTCGGTGTGTGCCGAGGGACCCCCGAGCGGGGAGGGGGCGGCTGCCGAGGCCTGAGGGGCCCTGAGGGGCTCGGGGGTCCCGCTGTGGGGCCTGAGGGGCCCTGAGGGGTTTGGGCGGCTTTTCTGTGGGGTTTGGGGCTGTGAGGGCTTTGGGGTGCGGATTTGGGGTCCCTGATTTGAGGTTTGGGGCTGTGAGGGGTTTGGGGTTCGGGGGTGCGGGGGGTTTGGGGGTCCCTGAGTTGGGGTTTGGGGTCCCAGTGTGGGGTCTGGGAACCCCTCAGTGTGGGGTGAGGGGTTTGGGGTCTCATTTTGGGTTCGGGGCTGTGAGGGGTTTGGGGGTCCCTGAGTTGGGTTTGGGGGTCTCTGAGTTGGGGTTTGGGTTCCCCGTGTGCGGTCTGGGAACCCCTCAGTGTGGGGTGAGGGGTTTGGGGTCTCATTTTGGGTTCGGGGCTGTGAGGGGTTTGGGGGTCCCTGAGTTGGGTTTGGGGGTCCCTGAGTTGGGGTTTGGGGTCCCAGTGTGGGGTCTGGGAACCCCTCAGTGTGGGGTGAGGGGTTTGGGGTCTCATTTTGGATTCGGGGCTGTGAGGGGTTTGGGGTCTCTGATTTGGGATTTGGGGTCCCTGAGTTGGGGTTTGAGGGTCCCTGATGTGGGGTTTGGGGTCTCTGATTTGGGGTTTGGGGTCCCTGATGTGGGGTTTGGGGTCCCTGATTTGGGGTTTGGGGGTTCCTGAGTTGGGGTTTGGGGTCCCTGGTGTGGGGTTTGGGGTGCCTGATTTGGAGTTTGGGGTCTCCGAGTTGGGGTTTGGGGTCTCTGATTTGGGGTTGGGGGTCCCTGAGTTGGGGTTTGGGGTCCCTGATTTGGAGTTTGGGGTCTCCGAGTTGGGGTTTGGGGTCTCTGAGTTGGGGTTTGGGGTCCCTGATTTGGAGTTTGGGGTCTCCGAGTTGGGGTTTGGGGTCCCTGAGTTGGGGTTTGGGGTCCCTGAGTTGGGGTTTGGGGGTCCCTGAGTTGGGGTTTGGGGTCTCTGAGTTGGGGTTTGGGGGTCTCTGATTTTGGGTTTGGGGTTCCGCTGTGGGGCCGGGGGGGTTTGGGGTGCCTGTGTGGGGGGTGGGGCAGCCCCAGTGCCCAGGGGGGGCACTTTGGGGGTCCCAGTGTTGGGTTCAAGGGTCGAGACCCCCGGGAGGGGTTGGGGGTCCCAGTGTGGGGTCAGGGGTCAGTTTGGGTCCTGGTTTGGGGTCAGGGGTCAGTTTGGGTCCTGGTTTGGGGTCAGGGGTCAGTTTGGGGTCCCAGTGTGGGGTCAGGGGTCAGTTTGGGATCCCGGTTTGGGGTCAGGGGTCAGTTTGGGTCCTGGTTTGGGGTCAGGGGTCAGTTTGGGGTCCCAGTGTGGGGTCAGGGGTCAGTTTGGGGTTTTCAGGTGGCTTTGGGGTCACGTTGTGGGGTCAGAGGTCATTTCGGGTTTGGGGTCCCTGTGTGGGACAGGTGACCCCAGGTGACCCCGGATCTCCGTGATCCCCTCTCTCCTCCAAAGGCCAGAGGGCACCTGGGGGGGCCTCACAGGTGTGGGGGGAGGGGCAGGTGAGCTCCAGGTGAGCTCAGGTGTTCCCCAGGTGTGTTCCTGTCCCTGACTCACCTGTTCTCCTCCCCCCAGGTGCTCTCAGCTGCCCCCAGCTGCTCTCAGGTGTACCCAGGAGCCCCCCAGGTGCGTGCCTTTCCCCCACTCACCTGTCCCCTGCCCGCAGCACCCCCCCCGCAGGTGTGTCCTTGTCTCACCTGTCCCAGGTGTGTCCCAGCCTCACCTGTCCCTCCCCAGGACGCCCCCCCCGCCTCACCGGCACCGTGGAAGTGGAGTGTGAGGAGGAGGAGGAGGGCCCCGCGCACACAGGTGAGCACAGGTGGGGACCGGGCAGGTGAGGGGCTGGGGCAGGTGAGAGGGACAGGTGAGCTTGGGCGGGTAAGGATGGCACAGGTGAGACAAAGAGGTGAGGGATGTGAGCACGGGAAGGTGAGCGAGGTTGGACAGGTGAGGGATGGGAGGGTTCAGCTGGGGTGGGTGTGGCCCAGGTGAGGTGGGTGTGGCTCAGGTGAGGTGGGTGTGGCTCAGGTGGGGTGGGTGTGGCCCGGCTGGGGTGGGTGTGGTTCAGCTGGGGTGGGTGTGGCCCGGCTGGGGTGGGTGTGGCCCGGCTTTGGTGAGTGTGGCCCGGCTTTGGTGGGTGTGGCCCGGCTTTGGTGGGTGTGGCCCGGCTTTGGTGGGTGTGGCCCAGGTGAGGTGGGTGTGGCCCAGGTGAGGTGGGTGTGGCCCGGCTGGGGTGGGTGTGGCTTAGGTGAGGTGGGTGTGGTTCAGCTGGGGTGGGTGTGGCTCAGGTGAGGTGGGTGTGGCCCGGCTGGGGTGGGTGTGGCCCAGGTGAGGTGGGTGTGGCTCAGGTGAGGTGGGTGTGGCTCAGGTGAGGCTGGGGGGTTCGGGCTGGGCTCTGCCCCGCCCCAGGTGTGTCCCAGGTGTCTCAGGTGTGTCTCACCTGTGCAGGTGCCGCGGCGCAGGTGAGGCTGGGCCGCCCGGGCGCCCCCCCCCAGCATGAGGCGCCCCCTACCCAGCAGCCCCTGCGGCCGGGGGGGGGGGGGCGGCCCCAGGGCCCCCCCGCCCCACCCCCACCCACCCCTGCACCCCCAGGTGAGTGGGGGAGGGGCAGAGGGAGGGGGAGCCCCGAAAACGGCCCCAAAAATCCCCCCCAGAACCCCTCAGCCCCCCATTTCACCCCAAACGCCCGAAAATTGGGGTTCCCCAGGTCCTGGCAGGGAGAAGGGCCCCGAGTGATTCTGGGTGGTTCTGGAACGTTCCGCAGGTCCTGGCAGGGAGCAGGAGGGGCCCCAGCCCCCACAGTGCCCCAAAATCCTCCCCAAAAACGCCCCCAAAACCCCAAATCAGCCTGGCCAGGTACCGGCAGGGAGAAGGACCCCGAGTGAGTGCTGGGTTGTTCTGGAATATTCCACAGGTCCCGGAAGGGAAATGAGTTCTGGGTGGTTCTGGAACGTTCTGCAGGTCCCGGCAGGGAGAATGACGGGCTCCAGCCCCAGTGACCTGTTCTGGAATGTTCTGCAGGTCCCGGCAGGGAGAATGACGGGCTCCAGCCCCAGTGACCTGTTCTGGAATGTTCCACAGGTCCCGGCAGGGAGAATGACGGGCTCCAGCCCCAGTGACCTGTTCTGGAATGTTCCACAGGTCCCGGCAGGGAGAATGACGGGCTCCAGCCCCAGTGACCTGTTCTGGAATGTTCTGCAGGTCCCGGCAGGGAGAATGACGGGCTCCAGCCCGGTGTGACCTGTTCTGGAATGTTCCGCAGGTCCCGGCAGGGAGAATGACGGGCTCCAGCCCGGTGTGAACTGTTCTGGAATGTTCCACAGGTCCCGGCAGGGAGAATGACGGGCTCCAGCCCGGTGTGAACTGTTCTGGAATGTTCCGCAGGTCCCGGCAGGGAGAATGACGGGCTCCAGCCCGGTGTGACCCCCTGGGTTGTTCTGGAATGTTCCGCAGGTCCCGGCAGGGAGAATGACGGGCTCCAGCCCGGTGTGATCTGTTCTGGAATGTTCACAGGTCCCGGCAGGGAGAATGACGGGCTCCAGCCCGGTGTGAACTGTTCTGGAATGTTCCGCAGGTCCCGGCAGGGAGAATGACGGGCTCCAGCCCGGTGTAACCCCCTGGGTTGTTCTGGAATGTTCCGCAGGTCCCGGCAGGGAGAATGACGGGCTCCAGCCCGGTGTCCCCGGCCTCCTCCTCGGGCTCCCCCGGCAGCCCCTCCCCCCCCGGCCCCCCCCGGCCCGACGCCCCCCCCGAGGGCCCCCCCGAGGGCCCCCCCGGCCCCCCCGAGCCCCCCTGGCTGTGGGAGCGCAGCCACGCCGAGATCGCCGAGCAGGCCAAGCACGTAAGGGACTGGGACGGACTGGGAGGGACTGGGAATGGGCTGGGATGGACTGGGGATGGGCTGGGAGGGACTGGGAATGGGCTGGGATGGGCTGGGAGGGACTGGGAGGGACTGGGATGGTCTGGGAATGGATTGAGTTATACTGGGAGGGTCTGGGGATGGACTGGGTTGTACTGGGTTATACTGGGATATACTGGGAATGGGTTGGGAGGGACTGGGATGGACTGGGGATGGGCTGGGATGGACTGGGATGGACTGGGAGGGTCTGGGGATGGACTGGGTTGTACTGGGTTATACTGGGGTAGACTGGGAATGGGCTGGGAGGGACTGGGAAGTAAGCCCTGGGGATTTGGGGGTTTTTCATTTTTGGGTTGAAATCCCGGGGTTTTTGTGCCGCTTCCTCGGGGTTTTTGTTTTGCTCCGCCCCTCCCCTGTGCTCCCCTGTGCTCCCCTGTGCTCCCCTGTGCTCCCCTGTGCTCACCTGTGCTCACCTGGGCAGGAGGCGGAGGTGGAGCACCGCGTGGCTGAGATGAAGCGCGAGGGCTTCTGGTCGCTGCGGCGCCTGCCCAAGGTGCCGGAGCCGGCGCGGCCCAAGGTGCACTGGGATTACCTGTGCGAGGAGATGCAGTGGCTGGCCGCCGACTTCGCCCAGGAGCGCCGCTGGAAGAGGGGCGTGGCCAGGAAGGTAACGCACCTGGCACACCTGGGCACACCTGGGCAAGGACTGGGGTGACATTCGGATGAGTGACGGTGGCGTTTCAGGGGTTTGTTGGTGGGTTTTTGGTTCCCTGGTGGCATCTCAGGTGGGTGTCACACCTGTCTCTCGTGTCTCGCTTGTTCCACTTGTCTCGTCTCACTTATCTCGCCTGTCACACCTGTCTCACCTGTCTGTCCCATCTCTCACCTGTGTTATCCATGTCTTGCCTGCCTCATCTGTCTCACCTGTGAGTGTCTCACCTGTGCAGGTGGTGCGCATGGTGTGTCCGTGACTCACCTGTCTCACCTGTCCCACCTGTGCAGGTGGTGCGCATGGTGATGCGGCACCAGGAGGTGTCTGTGACTCACCTGTCTCACCTGTCTGACCTGTCCCACCTGTGCAGGTGGTGTGCATGGTGATGCGGCACCAGGAGGTGTCTGTGACTCACCTGTCTGACCTGTCCCACCTGTGCAGGTGGTGTGCATGGTGTGTCCGTGACTCACCTGTCTCACCTGTGGGTGTCTCACCTGTGCAGGTGGTGCGCATGGTGTGTCTGTGACTCACCTGTCTCACCTGTCTGACCTGTCTCACCTGTGCAGGTGGTGCGCATGGTGTGTCCATGACTCACCTGTCTCACCTGCGGGTGTCTCACCTGTGCAGGTGGTGCGCATGGTGATGCGGCACCAGGAGGTGTCTGTGACTCACCTGTCTCACCTGTCTCACCTGTGCAGGTGGTGCGCATGGTGATGCGGCACCACGAGGAGCAGCGGCAGCGCCAGGAGCGCGCCAAGCGCGAGGAGCAGGCCAAGCTGCGCCGCGTGGCCGCCGCCATCGCCCGCGAGGTGCGCCACTTCTGGAGCAGCGTCGAGAAGGTACCTGGGACACACCTGGGGGCACCTGGGGACAGTTAAATACACCTGGGCACACCTGGGGACACCTGGGATATACCTGGGGACAGTTAAATACACCTGGGACACAGGTGGGACACACCTGGGGACTGTTAAATACACCTGGGCACACCAGGGGACAGCTGGGACATACCTGGGGACACCTGGGACGTACCTGAGCACACCTGGGGACACCTGGGACACACCTGGGGACACCTGAGGAGGGAGACCACGGCTGTGGTGGTTCCCGGTGACCCTTGGGTGATCAATGACCACTGATGACCATTGACCCTCTCTAATGACCCCGATGACCATTGGTGCCCATTGATGACCACTGGTGACCCCCACTGACCTGGGCTGACCCCTGGCTGACCCCGTGTGCCCCCGGGCGTGGCGGGCGGGCGGGCAGGTGACACAGGTGTGCGCAGGCGGGGCGGGGCAGGTGAGTGACGCAGGTGTGCGCAGGTGGGGCAGGTGAGTGACGCAGGTGTGCGCAGGCGGGGCGGGTGAGTGACGCAGGTGTGCGCAGGTGTGCGCAGGTGAGGCGGGGCAGGTGAGTGACGCAGGTGTGCGCAGGTGTGCGCAGGTGGGGCAGGTGAGTGACGCAGGTGTGCGCAGGTGGTGCAGTTGGGGTGGGGCAGGTGAGTGACGCAGGTGTGCGCAGGTGGGGCAGGTGAGTGACGCAGGTGGGGCAGGTGAGTGACGCAGGCGGGGCAGGTGAGTGACGCAGGTGTGCGCAGGCGGGGCAGGTGAGTGACGCAGGTGTGCGCAGGTGGTGCAGTTCAAGCAGCAGTCGCGGCTGGAGGAGAAGCGCAAGAAGGCGCTGGACCTGCAGCTGGATTTCATCGTGGGGCAGACGGAGCGCTACTCGGACCTGCTGAGCCGCAGCCTCAACGCGCCGCGCCCCGCCCCGCTCACCTGCACAGGTAACGCCCGCGGGGGCGGGGTGGCGTGGGTTCACCTGGAGGGGGGGGTTGGGGTCACCTCTGGGCTGGTTTGTGGTCACCTGGGGGGGGTTTGGGGTCACTTGTTGGGCCTGGGTGGGGCCCAGGTGTCACCTGTGACTGTCAGGTGTTCCCGCCCTCACCTGTCTTACTCGCACCTGTCCGTCTCTCACCTTTTCTCTTTTGCAGCCTCGGCCGAGAGCCCCCCCCGCCCCCTTGGGGACCTCCTGGGCTCCCTCCCCCCACAGGTACCACCCCTCCCCCGCCCTCACTCGGCCCCTCTCACCTGTCTCCTCCCTCACCCTCACCTGTGCCTTCCGCCTCTCAGCTGTCCCCTCCCCACCCCTCACCTGTCCCCTCCCCCGCTCTCAGGTGCTGCGCAGCTCCCGGGACCCTCCCCCACCCTGGGGCCCCCGTGAGGAGGATGAGGAGTTCCAGGTGCAGGAGGAGGAAGGTGAGGGGGGCGGGGCCGCCTGGGGGGGGCGGGGACACCTGGGGGGGGCAGGGACACCTGGGGGGGGAGGGGGAAGGTGTGGTTTCCCCCATTTTGGGGTTTTTCAAGCTCATTGGGGGAGGTTTTTACCCCTTTTGGGAGAGCTTTACCCGGTTTGGGCCGGTTTCACCGTTTTGGGCCGGTTTCGCCGTTTTGGGCCGGTTTCACCGTTTTGGGCCGGTTTCACCGTTTTGGGCCGGTTTCGCCGTTTTGGGGTTTTTTACCGACCTGGGCTGCCCTCAGGTGAGGATGAGGAGGACACCATCGCCGCCCAGGAGCGCCTGGAGGGCGACGTCGATCACCAGCAGGAGCTCGACGACCTCGCCAGGGAGGGTGAGGCGCCCAAAACCACCCAAAACCACCCCAAAATCACCCAAAATCACCCCAAAATCACCCAGAATCACCCAAAATCACCCCTAAACCACCCAAAACCACCCCAAAACCACCCCAAAACCACCCCAGAATCACCCAAAACACCCAGAATCACCCAAAATCACCTCAAAATCACCGCAAAATCACCCCAGAATCACCCAAAACCACCCAAAATCACCCCAAAATCACCGAAAATCACCCAGAATCGCCTAAAACCCCAAAAATGACCCAAAGTTCCCCCCCGAATTGCCCAAAAACCCCTGAAATGACCCCAAATACACCTGGGACTCTCAGGTGTGTCCAGGTGTGTCCAGATGTTCCCGAGGTGTGTCCCCAGGTAACACAGGTGTGTCCCCAGGTGTGTTTCAGGTGCCCCCAGGTGTTCCCCAGGTAGCCCAGGTGTGTTCAGGTGTTCCCAGGTGTGTTTCAGGTGACTGTCAGGTGTTCCCTGGGTGTAGCTCAGGTGTGTTGCAGGTGACTCTGAGGTGTGCCTGAGGTGCTCTCAGGTGTCCCCAGGTAACCCAGGTGTGTTCAGGTGTTGCCCAGATGAGTCTCAGGTGTCCTTAGGTGTAACTCAGGTGTAACTCAGGTGTGTTGCAGGTACTCCCAGGTGTTGCTAGGTGCTCCCAGGTAACTCAGATGTGTTGCAGGTGCGCTGCCCATGGAGGAGCTGCTCCAGCGTTACCGCGGCGCCTTCACCGACTCCGACTGCGACTCCGCCCCCGGCGCCAGCAGCACCCGCTCAGGTAACGCACCTGGGCACAGGTAACCTCACCTGGGGCAGGGAACCTCACCTGGGGCAGGGAACCTCAGCTGGGACAGGTAACTTCATCTGCTGGGGTAATGCACCTGGCTCAGGTAAAGCATCTGGAATGGGTAACTTCACCTGGGCGCAGGTAGCCTCACCTGGCCACGGGGAGCTCACCTGGGCGCAGTGTTTGTAATGCTCGTCTTGTAAATCCCACTCAGGTGTGTGTCACACCTGCCCAGGTGTGCTGTAAACCCCACCCAGGTGTGCTTTAGACCCTGTGTGGGTGTTGTTTACCTGCCCAGGTGTATTATACCTGCCCAGGTGTGTCACACTCTCCCAGGTGTGTCACACACCTACCGAGCTGTGCTGTAGATCCCGTCTAGCTGCAGTTTACCTACCCAGGTGTGTCACACCTGCCCGGGTGTGCCCCACCCTTTCCCAGGTGCCCCCCCCGAGCTCACCTGTCCCCCCCAGACTCACCTGAAGGTGACAGCGAGGAGGATGAGGACGAGGACGATGACGATGATGACGACGATGACGACGACGACGAAGCCGACGACGAGGACGAGGAGGAGGAGGGGGAGGGGCAGGAGGGCGGGGCGGGGCCGCCGGGGGGGCCCCAGGGGGGCGTGGCCCCACCCACCCCCGCCCAGGTAGCGCCGGCCCCGCCCGCACCTGCCGGCCCCGCCCCCAAGAAGGAGATCAGCGACATCGCGGCGGCGGCGGAGAGCCTGCAGCCCAAGGGGTACACGCTGGCCACCACGCAGGTGAGCTCACCTGGGCACACCTGGGCACACCTGGAGCATCTGGGGGCTCTCATGTTTTATCTGTGCCTCACCTGTGTTACCTCGCACCTGTCTTCCCCTGTCTCTCACTGGTCTCACCTCTCTTTTTTCACCTCTCACCTCTCATTTGTTTCTCACCTGCGTCTCACCTGTATCTCACCTGTCCCACCTGGGCGGGTGATGATGCCGATCCCGCACCTGCTGCGGGGCACGCTGCGCGAGTCCCAGCACCTGGGGCTGGCTGTGACAGTGGGGGTTAGGGGCTCACCTGTATCTCATCTGTACCTCACCTGTGTCCCACCTGGGCAGGTGAAGACGCCGATCCCGCACCTGCTGCGGGGCACGCTGCGTGAGTACCAGCACATCGGCCTGGACTGGCTGGTGACCATGTACGAGAAGAAGCTGAACGGGATCCTGGCCGACGAGATGGGGCTGGGCAAGACCATCCAGACCATCTCGCTGCTGGCTCACCTGGCCTGCGAGAAAGGTGAGGGACACACCTGTGCGGCGGGTAACACACCTGTGCGACACCTGAGATACATCACAGCACACCTGAGATACAGGTAACACACCTGGGATACACCTGAGATACAGGTAACACACCTGGGGTGGGGCTGGGCAAGACCATCCAGACGATATCTCTGCTGGCTCACCTGGCCTGCGAGAAAGGTGAGGGACACAGCTGTGTGACAGGTAGCACACCTGAGATACACCTGTGATACAGCACCGGGGTGGGGCTGGGTGAGACCATCCAGACCATCTCGCTGCTGGCTCACCTGGCCTGCGAGAAAGGTGAGATACACTTGGGTACACCTGGGTACACCTCAGATACACCTGAGAGTCAGAGCACACACCTGGGATACACCTGAGCGGTTTGGGGCTTTCGAGGACTCACCTGAGGCACTCCTGGGGGTCTCTGGGCTCTCCAGACTCACCTGTGGCCTTGCTGGGTGTCTCACCTGTGCACAGGTAGCTGGGCCCTCACCTGGGACTCACCTGAGCTCCTTTAGGGGGATTTAAATCACACCTGAGTCCCTTTAGGGCATCCCGGACTCACCTGAGCCCCTTTCCCTGGCTTCACCTGTCTGAGCTGTGCCCTCACCTGCGCGCAGGTAGCTGGGGCCCTCACCTGATCATCGTGCCCACCTCGGTGATGCTGAACTGGGAGATGGAGCTCAAGCGCTGGTGCCCCAGCTTCAAAATCCTCACCTACTACGGGGCGCAGAAGGAGCGGCGCCTCAAGAGACAGGTGAGCGCACCTGGGCACACCTGGGGTACACCTGGGGCACACCTGGGTATGCCTGGGGGCACACCTGGGGCACACCTGGGCACACCTGGGCACACCTGGGGCACACCTGGGGCGCACCTGGGGTAAACCTGGGCACACCTGGGGTAAACCTGGGGCACACCTGGGCACACCTGGGGCACACCCGGGGTACACCTGGGCACACCTGGGGTACACCTGGGGCACACCTGGGGTACACCTGGGGTAAACCTGGGCACACCTGGGGTACACCTGGGGCACACCTGGGCACACCAGGGCTGTTACAGCGCAGTTTTCTGTGGGGATTTTGGCCTCACCTGTCCGATCTGTGCCTCACCTGTGTCTCACCTGCAGGGCTGGACCAAGCCCAACGCCTTCCACGTCTGCATCACCTCCTACAAGCTGGTGCTGCAGGACCACCAGGCCTTCCGCAGGAAGAACTGGAAGTACCTGATCCTGGACGAGGCCCAGAACATCAAGAACTTCAAATCCCAGCGCTGGCAGAGCCTGCTCAACTTCAACAGGTGAGCACGCACCTGGGGCACACCTGGGATACACCTGGGATGTACCTGGGATACACCTGGGCACATCTACGTGGGGTACACCTGGGCAGGTGAGGGGCTCACCTGGGTTGGATCCCGCACAGAACTCACTGAGGGAGCTCTGGGTGCTGATGCCGTGGCTGTTCCCTCACCTGTCCGTACTTGTGCTCACCTGTCTGTACCTGTGTTACCTGTCCGTACTTGTCTATACCTGCCTGTACTTGTCTGTATGTGTTACCTGCCTCACCTGTCTGCATGTGTTACCTGTCTCACCTGTCTGTATGTGTTTGTATGTGTTACCCGTGTTACCTGTCTGTACCTGTGTTACCTGTCTGTACCTGTCTGTATGTGTTACCTGTGCTCACCTGTGCTCACCTGTCTGACCTGCAGCCAGCGGCGGCTGCTGCTGACGGGCACGCCGCTGCAGAACTCGCTGATGGAGCTCTGCTCCTGTCTGTACCTGTGTTACCTGTCTGTACCTGTGTTACCTGTCTGTACCTGTCTGTATGTGTTACCTGTGCTCACCTGTGCTCACCTGTGCTCACCTGTCTGACCTGCAGCCAGCGGCGGCTGCTGCTGACGGGCACGCCGCTGCAGAACTCGCTGATGGAGCTCTGGTCGCTGATGCATTTCCTGATGCCGCGCGTCTTCCAGTCCCACCGCGAGTTCCGCGAGTGGTTCCACAACCCCCTGACCGGCATGATCGAGGGCAGCCAGGAGTACAACGACAGCCTGGTGAAACGGCTGCACAAGGTAACGCACCTGGGTACACCTGGGCACACCTGGGCACACCTGGGGACAGGTGTGATACACCTGGGAACACCTGGGTCTGTGTGAGTTACACTGGGGCACACTGGGTTACACCTGACCGGCATGATCGAGGGCAGCCAGGAGTACAACGACAGCCTGGTCAAGAGACTGCACAAGGTAACGTACCTGTGTGCACCTGGGCACACGTACACACACCTGGGTCTGTGTGAGTTACACTGGGGCACACTGGGTTACACCTGACCGGCATGATCGAGGGCAGCCAGGAGTACAACGACAGCCTGGTCAAGAGACTGCACAAGGTAACGTACCTGTGTGCACCTGGGCACACCTGGGAACAGGTGTGATACACCTGGGGACACGTACACACACCTGGGTCTGTGTGAGTTACACTGGGTTGCACCTGACTGGCATGATCGAGGGCAGCCAGGAGTACAACAACAGCCTGGTGAAAAGGTTACACAAGGTACGTACCTGTGTGCACCTGGGCACACCTGGGGACAGGTGTGATACACCTGGGAACACGTACACACACCTGGGAACACGTACACACACCTGGGTCTGTGTGAGTTACACTGGGGTACACCTGACCGGCATGATCGAGGGCAGCCAGGAGTACAACAACAGCCTGGTCAAGAGACTGCACAAGGTAACACACCTGTGTGCACCTGGGCACACCTGGGCACACCTGGGTACACCTGGGGACACGTACACACACCTGGGAACACGTACACACACCTGGGTCTCTGTGAGTTACACTGGGGCACACTGGGTTACACCTGACCGGCATGATTGAGGGCAGCCAGGAGTACAACGACAGCCTGGTGAAACGGTTACACAAGGTAACGTACCTGGGCACACCTGGGGACACCTGGGCACACTCACAGGCAGTAGGGGCACATCCCAGGTACACCTGGGAGCAGGTGCGTAGAGCTGGGCATACCTGGGTCATAACTGGGGCTCACCTGGGGCTCACCTGTTCCCCACCCCAGCCAGGTGTCTCCAGGTGTTCTCTCCCCATGTGAGCCGAGGTGTCTCCCAAGGTGTGTCCTTGTCTCACCTGTCCAGGTGTATCACACATGTCCCCAGGTGTATCACACCTGCCCAGCTGTGTCCCCAGGTGTATCACACATGTTCCCAGGTGTATCACACCTGCCCAGCTGTGTCCCCAGGTGTCTCACCTGCCCAGGTGTGCCCTGCAGGTGCTGCGCCCGTTCCTGCTGCGGCGCCTCAAGGTGGACGTGGAGAAGCAGATGCCCAAGAAGTACGAGCACGTGCTCAGGTGCCGCCTCTCCAAGCGCCAGAGGTTCCTCTACGACGACTTCATGGGCCAGGCCAGGTGAGGGGGGCGCACCTGGGCACACCTGGGAGCCCTGGAATTCCCCAAATTCCCATTCAGCTCTACCCAAATTCCATCCCAATTTTTCCAAACCAACCCCAAATTCACCTGCTCAGGGTCTCTGATGACGTCACGGGCCAGGCCAGGTGTGGGCGGGGTCACCTGGGCACACCTGGGGCTGCAGAATTCCCAGAATTCTTTCCCAACCCCCAAATTTTCTCTCAAACTGCTCTGAAATTCCCCAGGATTTTTTTTCCACTTGACCCCCAGGTGAGAGGCTCAGGTGAGCTCAGGTGAGCTCAGGTGAGCCCAGGTGACCCTCCCTCCCTCCCTCCCCTCCCCGCAGCACCAAGGCCACGCTGGCCAGCGGCCACTTCATGAGCGTCATCAACGTGCTGATGCAGCTGCGCAAGGTGTGCAACCACCCCGACCTGTTCGAGCCACGCCCCGTCACCTCCCCGCTGGTCACACCTGGCCTCAGCCTCGGCGCCCCCGCCCTGGTGCTGCGCGCCCTGGAGCCACACCCCTTCCAGGTGAGACCCGCCCCTGACAGGTGAGACACGCCCCTTCCAGGTGAGACCCGCCCCTGACAGGTGAGACACGCCCCTGACAGGTGAGCCATGCCCCGATAGGTGAGACCCCGCCCCTGACAGGTGAGACACACCCCTGACAGGTGAGACCCGCCCCTGACAGGTGAGACCCCGCCCCTGACAGGTGAGACACACCCCTGACAGGTGAGACCCCGCCCCTGATAGGTGAGACCCCGCCCCTGACAGGTGAGACCCCGCCCCTGACAGGTGAGACCCTGCCCCTGATAGGTGAGACCCCGCCCCTGACAGGTGAGACCCCGCCCCTGACAGGTGAGACACGCCCCTGACAGGTGAGACACGCCCCTGACAGGTGAGACCCCGCCCCTGACAGGTGAGACCCCGCCCCTGACAGGTGAGACCCTGCCCCTGATAGGTGAGACCCCGCCCCTGACAGGTGAGACCCCGCCCCTGACAGGTGAGACACGCCCCTGACAGGTGAGCCATACCCCTGATAGGTGAGACACGCCCCTTCCAGGTGAGACCCGCCCCTGACAGGTGAGACCACGCCCCTGATAGGTGAGACCCCGCCCCTGACAGGTGAGCCATGGCCCTGACAGGTGAGGACACGCCCCTGACAGGTGAGACATGCCCCTGACAGGTGAGGACACGCCCCTTACAGGTGAGACACACCCCCAAACAGGTGGGACGTACTCCCGACAGGTGAGGGACAGTTAGAGACAGGTGAGACACACCTGGGGGCCAGTGGGACACACCTAGGGACAGGTGAAGGGACAAGGTCACACAGATGTCACTCAGGAGTCACTCAGGTATTACAGGTGTAACACAGGTGTGCTGTAGGTCACTCAGGTGTCACTCAGGTGCGTCCCAGGTATGAGCCAGGTGTGTCCCCCCCTCCCCCCGCAGCAGGTGGACCTGTCCCCGTTCGAGCTGGTGGCCCTGGAGGCTCACCTGTCCCGCTACGCCGCCGATTGGTTCCTGCCGCGCTTCCGGGTGACGCGGCGCCTGGTGGAGGACGTGGCCGCCGCCCCCGACCCCCCCCCGCGCCCCAAACCCGTCCGCATGAAGGTGAACAGGTGAGAGGTACACCTGGGCACACCTGGGGGGCACCTGGGGGGCACCTGGGAAGGGGTTGGGGTCACCTGGGAGGGGGTTGGGGTCACCTGGGGGGCACCTGGGAGGGGTTGGGGTCACATGGACACACCCAGGCACACCCGGGCACACCTGGGGACACCTGGGAAGGGGTTGGGGACACCTGGGAGGTACCTGGGCATACCTGGGGGTGGGGCTTGGGAACACCTGGGCACACTCAGGCACACCGGGGGAAACCTGGGGAGGATGGCAGGGCCCAGGTGGGCGTGGCCCAGGTGGGCGTGGCCCAGGTGTTTACATCCACACACGGACATACCTCATTAGCATACGGAATCAGGCCCCGCCCATGTGTGGCTGCACAGGTGGGCCACGCCCCCTAGGACCACGCCCCTGGGCGTGCCCCGCGTGGGCGTGTCCCTGACCCCGCCCCTTTTCCCAGGATGCTCCAGCCGGTGCCGAAGGCGGAGCCCCGGGCGGTGCTGCTGCTCCCCGCCCCCCGCCCCGCCCAGGGGGGCGTGGCCTCACCCAGCCCCGCCCCTTCCGCTCCAGCCCCCGCCCTCTCCGCGCCAAGCCCCGCCCCGCTGCTGGTGGCTCCGCCCCTCGTCACGCTGGGCCACGCCCAGGCCCCGCCCCCTGGGGCCGGCCCCGCCCCTCTGGTGACGGCTCAGGGGGCGGGGCTGAACCTGGGGCTGGGGTTGGCGCTGGCCCCTCCCCGGGCCACGCCCACGCTGCTGGCTCCGCCCCCCGGAGGGCCTGCACATGGTGAGGGGGCGGGGCTTAATTGGGGTGGGGTTAATTGAGGGCGGAGCTTAGAGGGGGTGGGGTTAATTGAGGGTGGGGCTTAAAGGGGTGGGGTTAATTGGGGTGGGGTTAATTGAGGGTGGGGTTAATTGGGTGGGGCTTAATTGGGGTGGGGTTGAGGGTGGGGCCTAATGGAGTGGGGCTTAATTAAAGGACGGGGCTTATTTAGGGAGGGGTGTGGCCTAGCTCAGTAATTGGGATTTAATGGGAACAAGGAGCTTAATTAAGAGGTGGGACTTACTTAGAAGGAGGTGTGGTTTAATTAAGTAATGATGCTTCATTACTAAGGGGTGGGGCTGAGCTAAATGACGGCTTTAATTAGGGAGGACGTAATTAAGGGATGGGGTTCCCTTAGGAAGGGGTGGGGCTTGATTGAGTGAGGCTGAAGTGGGTGGGGCTTCATTAATTAATTAATTTAATTAATTAATTTAATTAAGAGGAGTTTAATAGGGGTCAGAGTTTTATGATTGTGGGCGGGGCTTCTTTTTCTTTTGTTGGGATTATTTTGTTGTTTCCTTTTTATTTATTTTTAAATTTTTTTTAAAATTTACTTTAATTATTTTATTTGTTTATTTGTTTATTCATTATTTTGTTATTATTTGATGTGTGTTTAAGATGTTTCAATTTTAAGTTTATCTCTTAATTTTGAATAATTTTGAAATATTTTTGAAGGCATTTATATTTAAATGAGGTGGGCGTGGCTTAACCTCTTTCCCCCTCCCCCCACAGCCCTCCCGGCTGCCACCTTGGCCACGCCCACCCCTGCTGGAGCAAGCCCCGCCCCCGCAGCCATGCCCGGCCCCACCCTGGCCAAGGGGGCGGGGCCAGCGCCGGCCCCGCCCCCTCCCGTGGCCGCCTTCGCGCTGCCGCAGCGCCTCCTGCTGGCCCCGGACATGCAGGCCCGCCTGCCCTGTAAGCCACGCCCCCTCATTTGCATCTCATTTGCATGGACCCTCTAACTCCCTACCACACCCCCCCCCCCCCCCGACTGTTTTGGGGCTGGAATTCCCCAATTTCCGTTTTTTTCCCCCAAATCTCTCCTGAAATCTCTGATTGTTCTCGTTGTCAAGCCCTGGTTTGCTTAATTAGCCTCTCATTTGCATAATTAATTACCCTTCTAAGGTTTTTTTGGGATGGTTTTTTCGTTTCTTTGTTTCTCTGAGATAATTTTGGGGTTCCTGCTTTTCTCTCCCAAGAAACCTGCCCAAACCTCACCCTGAACCTCTGTCTTCCCACTAATTAACCGCTCATTTGCATAATTACCCCCGAATGTTTTTGTCAGCTCCCCTCCACCCAGCCTCTCGCAGTTCCAGAAGGATTTTTGGGATCCTCCCGAAATTTCCATTTTCCCCCCCAAAAAATCCCCCCCAATCCCCTTTCTTACCCCCCTAATTAACCCCTCATTTGCATAATTACCCCGCCATTTCTTCCGGACCCCATCACCCCTCCCCCAGGCTAATTTCACAATTTCTCATTTTTAATTTTTTCCTTTTTTCTCCTTTTTTCCGCTCCGAACGGCGCCCCCTAGCGGGAGAAGTGGTCAGCCTGGGCCAGCTGGCGGCGCTGGCCCAGACACGCCCCCCGGGGGGCGGGGCCAAGCCGGCGCCCCTCCCCCCGCAGGCCACGCCCCCCGCGGCGGCCCCGCCCCCTTTGACGCTGCAGCTGCAGGGCAGCAAAGTGACGCTGGGCCCCTCCCCCCCCCTGCGGCACCTGGCGCTGGCCCCGCCCCCGCCCCGCGGCCTCGCCCGTGAGTCCGAATTTGGGGGGAAATCCGGGGGGTTTGGGAAAAACGGAAACGGCTGGGGAGGTTTGGGGGGCGGTTATTGGGGAAAGTTTGGGGGAAAATCGGGAAAAAATGGGGAAAAAAATGGGAAAAAAATGGGAAAGAAATGGGAAAAAAATGGCAAAAAATTGGGGAAAAAAGGGAAAAAAAAGTGAAAATTTGGAAAAAAATGGGAAAAAAACACGGTGAAAAATTGGGAAAAAAATGGGGGAAAATTGGGAAAAAATGGGGAAAAAAGTGAAAAATGGGAAAAAAAGGGAAAAAAAGAGTGAAAAATTGGGAACAAAATGGGAAAAAAATGGCGAAAAATTGGGAAAAAAAGGAAAAAAAAGAGTAAAAAATTGGAAAAAAGGGAAAAAAAGAGTGAAAAATTGGGAAAGAATCGGAAAAAAGGGGAAGAAGTGGGGAAAAGGGGGACAAATGGAAAAAAATGGGGGGGAAAAGGGGAAAAGCTGGGGCAAGAACAGGAGAAAACGGAGAAAAGAAAGGAAAAAGTGGTGAAAAAAAGTCAGAAAAAATGGGGGAAAAATCAGGGAAAAATCGGGGGAAAATTGAGGGAAAAAATCAGAAAAAATGGGGGAAATGGGAAACAGAACCCAAAAACCCCCAAACTGTGGGACCCTCCCCAAAGGGGCGCTGACCCCGCCCCTTTCCCCTCCCCCCAGGTAACGTGGTGCACCTGGTGGCGGCGGGCGGGGCCCAGCACCTGCTGGCGCCCCCCGGGCAGGTGACGCTGCTGGCGCCCATGGGAGCCCCGCCCAGCGCGGGGGGCGGGGCGGCCACGCCCACCCAGCCCGGCCCCGCCCTCGGGCTCCCCCTGGCGGCCGCGCAAGGTGAGCGGGGGAGGGGAGGTTTGGGGGTTTTTTGGGGGAAATTTTGGGGTTTTTGGGGGGCGGGTTTGGGTTTGTTTTGGGGATGTTTGGGTGTCATTCGAGGGGATCATTTTGGGGGAGTTTTTGGAATGTTTGGGGCAGAGTTTGGGGTAATTTGGAGGATGTTGGGGGAGTATCTTTGGGGAATGTTTTTGGGATATTTGGGGATAATTTGGGGGAATATTTTGGGATAAGTTGGGGGAATATTTTGGGATAATTTGGGGGATGCTTTAAGGGTATGTTGGGGTTGTTTTAGGGGAATTCATTGGGTATTTTGGGTTAAGTTTTGGGCTGGTTTTGGGGATACTTTGGGGTTAATTTGGGGCTGATTTGGGGTGATTTTTGGGCTGATTTGGGATGATTTTTGGGTTCATTTGGGATGATTTTTGGGTTAATTTGGGCTGATTTTTGGGCTGATTTGGGGGGATTTTGGGGCTGATTTGGGGTGATTTCTGGGCTGATTTTGGGGTGATTTTTGAGCTGATTTGGGGTGATTTTGGGGGTGATTTTTGGGCTGATTTTGGGGTGATTTTTGGGCTGATTTTGGTTGATTTTTGGGCTGATTTTGGGTGATTTTTGGGCTGATTTGGGGTGATTTTTGGGTTTATTTGGGGTGATTTTTGGGCTGATTTTGGGTGATTTTTGGGCTGATTTTTGGGCTGATTTTGGGTGATTTTGGGGCTGTTTTGGCAGTGCCGGCGCCGCTGGTGAACAGCGGGGGGGTGGTGAAGATCGTGGTGCGCCAGGCCCCGCCCCCCGCCGCCCCTCCCCCGCCCCCCGGCCCCGCCCCCCAGGGCCGCCCCCCCCTGCTGAGGGTGCTGCCCGCCGCCCCTCCCCCACCGCAGCCCCCCCCCACCCCCAGCCCGGGACCCCCCCAGGGCGGAGCCGCGGCCGAGACAGGTGAGAGGAAACCCCCCCAAAACGGGCCCCAAAAACCCCCAAAATGGGCCCCAAAATAGCCCCAAAACGGGCCCCAAAAATGGGTCTGAAAATCCCCAAAATATCCCCAAACTGGGCCCCAAAGAATCCCCAAAATATCCCCAAAATGGGCCCCAAAAATCTCTAAAAATGGGCCCCAAAATATCCCCAAAATGGGCCCCAAAAATCCCCAAAATATTCCCAAAATGGGCCCCAAAAATCTCTAAAAATGGGCCCCAAAATATCCCCAAAATGGGCCCCAAAAACGGGTCTGAAAATCCCCAAAATATCCCCAAACTGGGCCCCAAAAATCCCCAAAATATCCCCAAAACGGGCCCCAAAAACGGGTCTGAAAAGCCCCAAACTGGGCCCCAAAATATCCCCAAAATGGGCCCCAAAAATCCCCAAATAGGGCCCCAAACACGGGCGGGGGGCGGGGCCAGAACATTCCAGACCGTTCCCAGAAGGGGCCCAAAGAATTCCCAGAATTCCTGACCTTGCTCCAAAATCTCCCAAATTTCCCCAAATCCCGCTGGGAATCCCCCAATTTTAACCCCAAATCCCCGAATTTCCCCCCAAAACCCCCCCGGCCCCTCCCCCACACTGACCCCTCTCTCTTTTCTCTCCACAGCCCCGCCCCCGCCCCTCCCCCCTCCCCCGGCCCCGCCCCCGGCCCCGCCCCCGCCCCGCGAGGAGCCGGAAGTGGGCGGGGCCGGGCCCAGCCCCCCTCCCCCCGCCGCCGCCGCCCCTCCCCCTCCGGCCACGCCCCTCCCCCCGCCGAGGCCCCTCCCCCCCCGCCGGCAGCCCCCGCCCCCCCCGCGCTCCCCCTTCTACCTGGTAAGCACCTGGGGGGGGAGGGGCAGGGAGGGGAGGGGTGGGGCCAGGTTTGGCGGGAATTGCGAGGGGTTTTGGCGGGAATTTTTTAAGGGAGTTCTGGCGGGAACTCTGAGGAGTTTTGGCAGGGATTTTTCGGGGTTGCGGTGGGAGTTCATCAGGAGGAATGAGTTTGGTGGGAATCTTTGGGACAGGGGGGTCCAGGCAGGGATTTTTTGCCGTTCTGGTGGGAACCCCCCGGGGGCCATTCCCGGTGACCTTTCCCGCGCCGATCCCGGGTGTTCCCGGGCGGGTTTCAGCCATTCCCACTCCCATTATTTTCCATTATTTTTATCCCATTATTATTTTCCCTCCTCAGGAGTCTCTGGAGGCGCGGCGCGCGCGGGGCCGGGCGGGTTTCAGCCATTCCCAATCCCGTTATTTTCCATTATTTTTATCCCATTATTATTTTCCCCCCTCAGGAATCGCTGGAGGCGCGGCGCGCGCGGGGCCGGGCGGAGCGGCTGGAGCGGCTGCTGCGGCTGAACGAGCTGCGCTGCGGCCTCAGCCCCGTCTACGGCCGCGAGGTTCTGGCCTTCCTGACGCTGCCGCCGCCGCGCCTGGCGCCGCCCGGGGGCGCCCTGGACAGCGCCGTGCTGGGCCCGCCACAGCGCCTGCAGCAGATGAAGCCGCTGCTCGACAGGTCAGGGAGCTGCTGGAACGTTCCGAGATGGGTTTGGGTTTGGTGCTGATTTTTTGGGGTTCTATGGGCTTTTTGGGGGATTTTTTGGGGGGGTTTTTTTAGGTTTTTTGGGGATTTTTTGTGGGGTTTTTTTTAAGGTTTTTTGGGGATTTTTTTCTATTTTTTTTAGGGTTTTTGAGTAATTTTTTTTTCCAGTTTTTTTGGTGAAGTTTTTTTTTTAATTCGGATTTTTTTGGGGGGATTTTTTTTTTAAAATTTATTTTTTCAGGGTTTTTGAGGAACATTTTTTTTTTTATTGGGGAGTTTTTGGGGAATTTTTTTCTTTTTGTTTGGATATTTTTGGGGATTTTTTTTTTTTAATTTTTTTAGGGTTTTTAGGTTTTTTAGGTTTTAAGTTCCTGGTGGCAGTTCCCACGGTGTCCCCAGTGTCCCCATTGATGTCCCCACTGATGTCCCTGCTGTCCCCGCAGGTTCCTGGTGGCGGTGCCCGCGGTGGCTGCCCGGGGCGTGTCCCCAGTGTCCCCAATGTCCCCATTGATGTCCCCAATGTCCCCAGTGCTGTCCCCAGTGTCCCCAGTGCTGTCCCCAGTGTCCCCACTGCTGTCCCCAATGCTGTCCCCAATGTCCCCACAGGTTCCTGGTGGCTGTCCCCGCGGTGTCCCCAATGTCCCCACTGATGTCCCCAATGTCCCCATTGATGTCCCCGCAGGTTCCTGGTGGCGGTGCCCGCGGTGGCCGCCCGGGGCGTGTCCCCAATGTCCCCAATGATGTCCCCAATGTCCCCATTGATGTCCCCGCAGGTTCCTGGTGGCGGTCCCCGCGGTGGCCGCCCGGGGCGTGTCCCTGCACAGCGGGCGCCCCCCGCCCTGGGCGCAGCGGCAGCGGCAGCGCCTGGAGCAGCAGCTGCAGCAGGAGCTGCGCGAGCGCGGGGGGCACCTGCCGGGGGGCGGGGCCCTGCTCGGGCCCAGGACGCAGTTCCCGGACCCTCGGCTGGTGCAGTACGACTGCGGTAAGGGGGGACACCTGGGGGGGCACCTGGGGTACACCTGGGCACACCTGGGGGCACCTGGGGTACACCTGAGCACACCTGGGGACACCTGGGGTACACCTGGGATACACCTGAGCAGGGTTAGAGACACCTGGGATACACCTGGGGGCACCTGGGGTACACCTGGGGCACACCTGGGGACATTTGGGGATGTTGGGGTGGTTTTGGGTCTGGGGGTCACAGGGGGGTAGTGGCGGGGGGGGAGCGGCCACTCCAGGGTGTCACGGGCTGTCCCTCACCTGCCCTGCTTGTCCTTCACCTCTCTCACCTGTTTGTCCTTCACGTGCCTGTCTCTTACCTGTCTCACATACCTCACTTAGCACCTGTCCCACCTGTGTGTCTCTCCCCTGTTTCCCCTGTCTGTCCCACACCTGTCTCCCCTGTCTCCCCTGTCTCACCTGTCTCACCTGTCTCACCTGCGCAGGTAAGCTGCAGGCGCTGGACGTGCTGCTGCGGCGGCTCCGTGCCGGGGGGCACCGCGTGCTGATCTTCACGCAGATGACGCGGATGCTCGACGTCCTCGAGCGCTTCCTCACCTTCCACGGCCACATCTACCTGCGCCTGGACGGCTCCACCCGCGTCGAGCAGCGGCAGGTGAGCTCCGGGCCGCACCTGGGCGGGGCTGGGGGCACCTGGGATACACCCGGGATACACCTGGGTGGGGTTAGAGACACCTGGGATACACCTGAGCAGGGTTAGAGACACTTGGGTGGGGTTAGAGACACTGGGCGGGGTTAGAGACACCTGGGTGGGGTTAGAGACACCTGGGCGGGGTTAGAGACACCTGGGATACACCTGAGCAGGGTTAGAGACACCTGGGCACACCTGGGACACAGCTGGGTGGGGTTAGAGACACCTGGGATACACCTGAGCAGGGTTAGAGACACTGGGCACACCTGGGACACACCTGGGTAGGGTTAGAGAGGCTTGGGACACACCTGGGTGCAGGGGCAGGGCAATGTCCGATGCGCTGCAGGTGTGCCCAGGTGTATCCCAGGTGATCTCCTGAGTGCCCCGAGGTCCCTCCTGTGTGTATCAGGGTCCCTCCCAGGTGTGCCCAGGTGTTCCCAAGTGTGTCAGGGTCCCTCCCAGGTGTGCCCCAGGTGTGCCCAGGTGTTCCCAGGTGTATCAGGTCCCCTCCCAGGTGTTCCCAGGTGTATCAGGTCCCCTCCCAGGCGTGCCCCAGGTGTTCCCAGGTGTATCAGGTCCCCTCCCAGGTGCTCCCCAGGTGTGCCCAGGTGCCTCCCGCCCTCACCTGTCCCGCAGGCGCTGATGGAGCGCTTCAACGCCGACAAGCGCATCTTCTGCTTCATCCTCTCCACTCGCTCGGGCGGGGTCGGGGTCAACCTGGCGGGCGCGGACACGGTGGTCTTCTACGACTCCGACTGGAACCCCACCATGGACGCGCAGGCGCAGGACAGGTGCCACCGCATCGGCCAGACCCGCGACGTCCACATCTACAGGTGAGCCGGGGGGCACCTGGGCGGGGCTGCAGCCTCACCTGGGCAGGTGTTCAGGAGTTAGAGCCTCACCTGTGTCAGTGTTTGGGAGTTAGAGAGTCACCCTGTAGCACCTGGGTGCTCACCTGTCTCTCACCTGTATCTCACCTGTAACCTATCTCTCACCTGTCACCTGTATCTCACTTGTCTGTCACCTGTCTCTCACATGTATCTCACCTGTATCTCACCTGTCTTTCACCTGTCCCTTACTTGTCTCACCTGTCCCTTACCTGTCTCACCTGTCCCTTACCTGTCTCACCTGTCCCAGGTTGATCAGCGAGCGCACGGTGGAGGAGAACATCCTGAAGAAGGCCAATCAGAAGCGGCTGCTGGGGGACATGGCCATCGAGGGCGGGAACTTCACCACCGCCTACTTCAAACAGGTGAGACCGGCAGGTGAGACAGGCAGGTGAGACCCTGGCAGGTGAGACAGGCAGGTGAGCCCCCGGCAGGGGAGGAGTTGGGGGTGTCCAGATGTGGTCCAGGTGCCCCCAGGTGTATCAGACAGGCTCTCAGGTGTCCCCAGGTGAGCATGGGCGTGTCCCGTGGGCTCTCAGATGGCCCCAGGTGTCCTCAGGTGAGCCCAGGTGTAACCCTGGTGTATCCCAGAGGCTTCCAGGTGCCCCCAGGTGTAACCCAGGTGCCCCCAGGTGCCCCCAGGTGTAACCCAGGTGTGTCCCAGGTGAGCCCAGGTGTAACCCAGGTGTGTCCCAGGTGAGCCCAGGTGTAACCCAGGTGCCCCCAGGTGTAACCCAGGTGTAACCCAGGTGCATCCCCACAGCAAACCATCCGCGAGCTGTTCGAGATGGCTCCCGAGGAGGCGCCACCGCGGGAACGCGACGGGGACGGTGACACCCGGGACCCCGGGGGGGACAGCGGGGACAGGGACAATGGGGACAACGAGGAGGACGAGGACCCCGCCGCCAGCAGGAGGACGCACATCCTGGAGCAGGTGAGGCGCACCTGGGGGGGTCCCCAACGTCCCCGAGTGTCCCCAGGTGTCCCCAGGTGTCTCCAGGTGTTTCCAGTGTCCCCGATGATCTCGATGTCCCCAAATGTTCTCGATGTCCCCAAGGGCCACAAATGTGTCCCCAAGTGTCCCCAATGTCCCCCCCAGGCCCTGTGCGGTGCCGAGGACCCCGAGGACATCCCGACAGTGTCCCCATTGCTGTCCCCAATGTCCCCAATGTCCCCGATGATGTCCCCAGTGTCCCCAATGTCCCCTGTCCCTGTCCCCAGGCGCTGTGCGGGGTGGAGGACCCCGAGGACATCCGGGCAGTGTCCCCAGTGATGTCCCCAGTGTCCCCACTGTCCCCAATGATGCCCCCAGTGATGTCCCCAATGTCCCCAATGCTGTCCCCTGCTGTCCCCCCAGGCCCTGTGCGGGGCCGAGGACCCCGAGGACATCCGGGCAGTGTCCCCAATGATGTCCCCAATGATGTCCCCAATGTCCCCAGTGATGTCCCCAATGCTGTCCCCTGCTGTCCCCAGGCTCTGTGTGGCGCCGAGGACCCCGAGGACATCCGGGCGGCCTCGCAGGCGCAGGCCGAGCACGTGGCGGCGCTGGCCGAGTTCAGCGAGTCCCTGAGCCCCGAGGACGGCGCCGCCCCCGAGGGCCCCGAGGAGGAGCTCAGCAAGGCCGAGCAGGAGATCGCCGCCCTGGTGGAGCAGGTGAGCGCACCTGGGGGCACCTGGGCGCACCTGGGATACACCTGGGATACACCTGGGGACACCTGGGGGCACCTGGGATACACCTGGGGGAACCTGGGGACACCTGGGGACAGCCGGGATACACCTGGGCACACCTGGGATACACCTGGGCACACCTGGGCACACCTGGGATACACCTGGGATACACCTGGGCGCACCTGGGATACACCTGGGCGCACCTGGGGCACACCTGGCACGATTTTGGGGGCATTTCAGGGAGGTTTGAGGCTTTTTTTGAGCACATTTTTGGAGTTTTTGTGGGAGATTTCGGGGTTTGAGAACATTTTGTTTTTGGGGGCTCCCGGGGGTGTTTTTGGGGGGTCCCGGGGGTGTTTTTGGGGGGTCCCAGGGGTGTTTTTGGGGGGGTGTTTTTGGGGGGTGTTTTTGGGGGGTGTTTTTGGGGGGATCCCAGGGGTGTTTTTGGGGGGTCCCGGGGGTGTTTTTGGGGGTCCCAGGGGTGTTTTTGGGGGTCCCGGGGGTGTTTTTGGGGGTCCCCGGGCGCTGACCCCCCCGGATCGCAGCTGACCCCCATCGAGCGCTACGCCATGAACTTCCTGGAGGCCTCGCTGGAGGACGTCAGCAGGGAGGAGCTGAAGCAGGCCGAGGTTTGGGGGGGTTTGGGGGTCCCAGTGGGATTTTGGGGGGGTTTTGGGGGGTCCCAGTGGGATTTGGGGAGTTTTGGGGGGGGATCTTTTGGATTGGACGAGTCCATTTGGGTTCAGGGGCAGGGGGGGAAGGATTCCCAGGTGGGTTTGGGAGTTTCCAAAATCAGTCGGGGGGGCGCGGAAGAGTCCACTCGGAATTTTGGGGGGGGGTTCTGATTTGAGAACACAAAAACTTCAGAAAAATCCCAAAAACAACCCGGGGTGAGGAGCTGGGGTGGGATTTGGGGGCGGCCACAGGTGGGTCTGGGGGCGGGGTCTCACCTGGCCCCTCCCCCCCCGGCAGGAGCAGGTGGAGGCCGCCCGCAAGGACATCGACCAGGCCAAGGGGGGCGGGGGGCGCTTCCGGCTGCCCCACCCCCGCCCCGGCCCCCCCGAGGAGGAGGAGGAGGAGGAGGGGGAGGGGGAGGGGCAGGAGGAGCCCCCGGGGGCCGCCCCGGCGGGGGGAGGGGCGGGGCCGGGGGGAGGGGCCAGGGAGGAGGAGCCCCGCCCCGAGAAAGGGGGAGGGGCGGAGAGAACGGGAGGGGGAGCGGGGAGGGGGCGGCGGCGGGGGAGGGGGAGGGGAGCGGGCGGGGTCCCGGAAGGCCCGGAGGGCCCGGCCCCGCCCCCCCCCACCCCGAGCGGCCGGGCACGCGCGCCAGCCAGCGGCTGAGGGCGGTGACGTCATCGGTGACGTCATCGCCGACGTCATCGGCCGCCCAGCAGCCCAGCCCGCCGGTGACGTCACCACAGCCGCCGGTGACGTCACAGCCGCCGGCCACGCCCCCTGCCACGCCCCCGCCCCCCCACGACGTCACCGCCCCCCCCCTCCCCCCAGCCCACCCGCCGTGACGTCATCGCCGCCCCGCGTGACGTCACCGCCCCCTCCCCCCTCCTCCCCGCCCCCTCCGCCGCCGTCCCCTCCCCCTGCCCCTCCCCCTGCGGCCGTGACGTCATCGCCTCCCCCCTCCCCCCCTCCCCTCCTCCCCCTCCCCCACCTCCACAGGAGGAGGAGGAGCCTCCCCCCGGCCCCGCCCCCTCCCCCCCCGGCCCCGCCCCCCGCGGCGGTGGCCCCGCCCCCGCGGCGCCGGCGCAGCGCCGACGTGGAGATCCGGCAGAGCCGGGGCAGCGGCCCGGCCGCCAAGGTGCTGCGGACGCTGCCCGGCCGCCTGGTCACCGTGCTGGAGGCCCCGCCCCCCGGCTCCGCCCCCGCGGGGGGAGGGGCTCCGCGCCGCCGCCGCCCCCGCGACCCCGCCCAGCCCACATCGGCCCCGCCCACCTCGGCCCCGCCCGCCAAGCGCCGCCGCGGCCGCCCCCCCAAGCGGCGGCTGCTGGGCGGGGCCCGCTCGCAGCCGGCGCCGCCCCGGGACCCCGCCCCAGCGCCCCGGCCCCGCCCACGAGCCGGGGGGGGGGAGGGGCAGGCGCCGGGGCCGCCCCCTGCGGGGGAGGGCGGGGGAGGGGGGAGGGGCGGGGGGGGTCGCCGCCGCCGCCGCCGGCGCGGAAGAAGCGCCGCAGGGGGCGCCCTCCCAAGATGGCGGCGGGGGAGGGGGGGAGGGGAGGGGTCGCGCTCGCCCAGCCCCCCGCTCGGCCTCGCCCGCCCCCCCCCGCAGCACCCGGGGCCGCCCCGGGGCCCCGCTGGCCCCGCCCCTGACGCGGGAGCCGCGGAGGAGGCCCCGCCCCCCCGAGGAGAGCGGCGACGAGGGGGGCGGGGCTAGGCGGAAGGAGCCCCTCCCCCCCCAGCCCCCGGCCAAGCGGCGCCGCCGGGGCGGGGGCGGGGGCGGGGGCGGGGCGCAGCCGGCGGCCGCCAGGAGGAGGCGGCGCGGGCGCGGCTCTCCCGCGGCCCCGCCCCGCCGGCTGCAGCCCCCCCGGCGCTGCGCGGCCCCCCCGGCGCAGGCAGGGGGAGGGGCGGCCCCCCAGGACCCCCCCGCGGGGGTGGGGGCGGCGCTGAGGGGGAGGAAGGCCAAGACGTGACAAGATGGCGGCCGGATGGCGGCGGGGGGGAAGATGGCGGAACAAAATGGCCGAGGGGCGGGGCGCGGGGTCAAGATGGCCGACGGGGCGGGGGCCGAACGGTTGGTGGGGCACAAAATGGCCGACGGCGGCCTGAGTACGGTCAGGTGATCGCGGGGTGATGCAATCAATATGGCCGACGTGGTGACCTTTCAGTGACCCCAATATGGCTGACTGATATACCACAATATGGCCGACACAGTGACCTTTGACCCCAATATGGCTGACGGGTTCACCACAATATGGCCGACATGGTGACCTTTGACCCCAATATGGCTGGCGGGTTCACCACAATATGGCCGACACAGTGGGTGACATTTGATTGGTTCCAATCAGGCCGAGGGCGTGGCCCCAATATGGCCGACACAGTGACACCCCCACCTTGGCGGCCATCTTGGGGCTGGCAGCCATCTTGATCCTGAGTCTGGCAGCCATCTTGAATCCCCTCAGCAGCACCGGGCCCGGCGGCCATCTTGGCAGTGGCCGTGAGAAAACCTGGCGGCCATTTTGTTTCCTGGCAGCCATTTTGTTTGCTGGTGGCCATTTTGTTTCCTTGACTCTCATCACCGTTCGTGCTCTGGCGGCCATCTTGCTCGTCAGCGGCCATCTTGATCCAGTCATCACCTGGCCTGGAAGCCATCTTAACCACGGACTGACACCAAAACCTGGCGGCCATCTTGCTTCCTGGCAGCCATATTGACTGACCATCACCTGACCTGGCGGCCATCTTGCTTCCTGGCAGCCATATTGACTGACCATCACCTGTCATGGCAGCCATCTTGACTACGAACCGCTGCGGAAACCTGGCGGCCATCTTGCCCCCTGGGAACCTCGGTGACTTCTGGCGGCCATTTTGCCTCCTGGCAGCCATCTTGACTCTAACACGTGACCCGGCAGCGATCTCGGCCGCGCGCAGACGCAGAAACCCGGCGGCCATCTTGCCTCCCTGCAACCTTCCGTGACTCCTGGCGACCATCTTGACTTCCGGCAGCCATCTTTACCGCAAGCAGACGCCAAAACCCGGGGGCCATCTTGCCTCCCGCCAACTTCCGTGTGACCAGGCAGCCATCTTGGTTCCCGGCGGCCGCCTTGGCTACGAGCCGACACCGAAACCCGGCGGCCATCTTGTCTCCCCCCGACTTCCGCGACTCCGGCAGCCATCTTAAATCCCGGCGGCCATCTTGTTTTCGGACCGGGCCCAGCAGAGTCGGGGAGGGTCCGGGGGTGGGGGAGGGGTGGTTTTTCCCCCTCGTTCCCCTCCCCTCCCCTCCCCCCCCGTTGTAAAATTGGTTCCTTTTGAACCCGATCTATGCAAAGGTGCTTTGTTGCTGGGCCGGGGACGGGGGAGGGGGGGGGGGGGCGGGGCCGGGTTTTGGGGGAGGGGAGGCCCCTGGGGGAGGGGGGGAGGGGAGGTGTTCCCGCCCCTCCCCCGCCCTGCCCAGACAGCGGTCGGAGCTTTTCCTGCGATGAATAAAAAAAAAAGGGTTGAAAATTCCCGGTTTTGGGGACCCCTTGGGGGGTGGGGGGAGGGGATTGGGGGGGGAAGGTGGGGGTGGGGATGTGGGGGCGATTTCGGGAATTTTTTGGGAGAATTTCGGAGGTCCCTGGAGAGGTTTTGAAGGGATTTTGGGGGGGATTGGGGGGAGGAACTGAGGGATTTTTGGGGGATTTTGGGAGGGAATTGAGGAATTTGGGGGGATTTTGGAGGGGCTTTTGGGGGGTCTTGGGGCAGTGTTGGGGGGGAATTTTGGGCTCCTAAATGGAGCTGCGAAAACTCGAGAGGATCTGAGTGAATTTTGGGGAGGGGTCCCAGAGAGATTTTTGGGGGTCCCAGAGAGACTTTGGGGGTCCCCAGGGGAGTTTTGGGGTCCCTGTAGGGTCGGGGTGTTTTTTGGGGCATCCCAGAGGATTTGGGGGGGAGGGTTTAGGCTTCTGGCGGTTTTTTTGGGGTGCCCAGAGGGGTTTGGGGGTTTCTTTCGGGGATTTTGGGGGTTTTGGGGGGGTTCGGGGGGGCTCAGAGGTCCCGGGCGTCCCCGAACACTTCTGTGGGCCCCACCGCCGCCATCGCCGCTTTAAGAGCTCCCCTTGCCCCTTTAAGAACCGCCCGGCGACGCCTTTTCCCGCCCTCCCGCCGTTACCATGGCAGCAGGGGCTGGGCCAGGATGGCGCAGCCAATCACGGCTGGCGGTGGGCGGGGCCCGCGCGTGCGCGGTGCCGCCGCGGCGCTAGGGGGCGCTGACGGCGGCGGCGGCTCCGGTGAGCTCTGAGGGGGGGGCGGGAAGGGCCCTTTAAAAAAACCCCAAAAAAGCCCCAAAATCGCTCGGAACGGACCCAAAATGACCCCAGATCCCTTCGGAACCATCCCCGGAACCTCCCGGAGCCTTTCCGGGCCGCTCCGAGGCGCCGTTCTTGCCCTCGCCCCTCACGATCCCCTCAGGCCGCCATTTTGGCGCCTCAGGCGGCGCTGAGCTCCGGATGGGCCCAAAGTCGCTGGAAATCGGCCCAAAATTACCCAAAATCCCTCCCGTGGCCCCTCCAAAGGCCCTCATTCCCATCCGCTGGCGTCCAGGGCCCTCAGCCGTTTTTAAAAAGCCCCAAAATCCCCTCAAATTTCATTGCCGGAGCGCTCCGATCTCCCCTGAGGCTTCCACAAAGAAAGCGTCCGGCGCCCCTGGATCGTTCAAAGTGTCCCCAAATCCTCCAAATGTCCCCGAATCCTCCAAATGTCCCCAAATCCTCCCAAACGTCCCCAGATCTCGTCCCCAGAACCTCAGATTTCTCCAAATTCCCATCCTGGGACCCTCCCCAGTCCCCTTGGCGTCCCAAACGTCCCCAAATCTTCCTTTTTTCACCCTAAAAATCCTCCCCGAGCCACCCGGGCACAACCGAACGTTCAACCCTTTCCTCAACCCCTCCCCAAACTTCGAGTTTTCCGAAAAGAAATCTCCGAAAAAACCAAAATTTTTCTCACAAAGCCCCCCCTCCCAGGTGCTCAAAGTCCCCAAAAATTCTCCTTAAAAACGCCCAGAGTCTAAAAAAAAAAAAATCCTAAAACTTCGTGAAATCCACCCCAAAACCCCCCGAATCTCCTGAAAATTCTCTGCCACCCCCCCCGCCCAAACCTCCCCAAATCCACTGCAATCCTTCCCAAAATCCCCCTGAACCCCCCCACAGGGCTCACCTGTGCTCACCTGTGCTCACCTGTGCTCACCTGTGCCCAGGTGTCCATGGCCGGGCTCGGGGCCAAGCGGGGACCCCCCGAGGCCGGGGGGGGCCCCCCCGAGAAGAGACCCCCCCGGGAGGAGCAGCCCCCGACCACCCTGATCGAGCCCCTGCGCCTGGGGGGCATCTCCTCCACGGTGAGCGCACCTGGGCGCACCTGGGGAGGGAGAAAACACACCTGGGCACACCTGGGGAGGGAGAAAACACACCTGGGCACACCTGGGGAGGGAGAAAACACACCTGGGCACACCTGGGGAGGGAGAAAACACACCTGGGTACACCTAGGGAGGGGTAAAACACATCTGGGCAGGGATAAAACACACCTGGGGAGGGATAAAACACACCTGGGGAGGGGTAAAACACACCTGGGGAGGGAGAAAACACACCTGGGGAGGGGTAAAACACACCTGGGGAGGGAGAAAACACACCTGGGCACACCTGGGGAGGGAGAAAACACACCTGGGGAGGGAGAAAACACACCTGGGCACACCTGGGGAGGGAGAAAACACACCTGGGCACAGCTGGGGAGGGATAAAACACACCTGAGGGCACCTGGGATACACCTGGGGAGGGAGAAAACACACCTGGGGAGGGGTAAAACACACCTGGGCACACCTGGGGAGGGAGAAAACACACCTGGGGAGGGAGAAAACACACCTGGGCACACCTGGGCACACCTGGGGAGGGGTAAAACACACCTGGGCACACCTGGGCAGGGACAAAACACACCTGAGGGCACCTGGGCACACCTGGGGAGGGATAAAACACACCTGGGCACACCTGGGGAGGGAGAAAACACACCTGGACACACCTGGGCAGGGACAAAACACACCTGAGGGCACCTGGGCACACCTGGGGAGGGGTAAAACACACCTGAGGGCACCTGGGCTACACTTGGGCAGGGATAAAACACACCTGTGCACACCTGTGCACACCTGTCTCAGCTGTGTGACACCTGTGCACACCTGTGCACACCTGTGCACACCTGTCTCAGCTGTGTGACACCTGTGCACACCTGTACACACCTGTCTGAGCTGTGTGACACCTGTCACACCTGTGCACACCTGTACACACCTGTCTCAGCTGTGTGACACCTGTGCACACCTGTGCACACCTGTACACACCTGTCTGAGCTGTGTGACACCTGTCACACCTGTGCACACCTGTCTCAGCTGTGTGACACCTGTCACACCTGTCACACCTGTGCACACCTGTACACACCTGTCTCAGCTGTGTGACATCTGTCACACCTGTGCACACCTGTCACACCTGTCACACCTGTGCACACCTGTCTCAGCTGTGTGACACCTGTCACACCTGTCACACCTGTGCACACCTGTACACACCTGTCTCAGCTGTGTGACATCTGTCACACCTGTGCACACCTGTCACACCTGTGCACACCTGTCCCTCACCTGTCGCACCTGTGCAGGAGGAGATGGACGTCAAGGTGCTGCAGTTCCGGAACAAGAAGCTGGCGGAGCGGCTGGAGCAGCGCCAGGTGTGCGAGGACGAGCTCCGCGAGCGCATCGAGAAGCTGGAGAAGCGCCAGGCCACCGACGACGCCACGCTGCACCTGGTCAACCGCTTCTGGGCGCAGGTGAGGCGCACCTGGGCACACCTGGGCGCACCTGGGGGCACCTGGGAAAGAGGAAATGTAAAAAAAATGGGGCGAAAAGGGCAGGAAATGGGGTTTGGGAGGCTGAAAATGGAGTTGTGGGCACCCTGCACCTGGTCAGCGGTGCCTGCACAGGTGAGGCGCACCTGGGACAGGTAACGCACCTGGGAGGGATTAAGTGCAGGAAATTCAGGGTTAAAAGAGCCAAAAAAAGGGGGAATTTTGGGGAATTTTGGGTTTTTTGGGGGGGAATTTTGGGGTTTTTTGGGGGGTGATTTTAACCCTTTGCTCCCCAGCTGGACTCGGGCCCATTTTTGGGGGAATTTTGGGGTCATTTTTGGGGGGAATTTTGGGGTTTTTGGGGTTTTTTGGGGGAAATTTCGGGGATTTTGGGGTTTTTGGGGGTGAATTTTGGGGTTTTTTGGGAAGGAATTTCGGGGTTTTGGGGTTTTTTTGGGGTGAATTTCAGGGTTTTTGGGTTTTTTTGGGGGGAATTTCGGGGGTTTTGGGGTTTTTTGGGGGGAATTTCGGGGTTTTTTTGGAGGGAATTTTGGGGGTTTTGGGGTTTTTTTTGGGGGGAATTTCGGGGTTTTGGGTTTTTTTGGGGTGGTTTAACCCTTCCCTCCCCAGCTGGACTCGGAGGTCCATTTTTGGGGGGAATTTTGGGGTTTTTTGGGGGGAATTTCGGGGTTTTTGGGGTTTTTTGGGAAGGAATTTCGGGGTTTTGGGTTTTTTGGGGTGGTTTAACCCTTCCCTCCCCAGCTGGACTCGGAGGTGCAGGCCCTGCTGCGCCGCTGCGACGGCGACGGGGGAGGGGCCGGGGGCGGGGGAGGGGCGGCGGCCCCGCCCCCCGGGGACCCCCCCGGGGACCCCCCCGAGCCCCCCCCGAACCCCCCCGGGGAGCCCGAGAGGAGAGGTGAGGGGGGGAGGGGAACAACGGGGGGGATTGGGGGGAAAATTGGGAATTTTGGGGAGGAAATTTGGGGAATTCTGGGGAGGAAATTTGGGAATTCTGGGGAGAAAATTTGGGAATTTTGGGGAGGATTTTGGGAATTCTGGGGAGGATTTTTTGCCTGCCGGTTGGGAATTTTGGGGCAGATTTGGGAGAATTTGGGGTGGAGTTTTTTGGGGGGAAGCAGGGGGAGGGGGGGTTGCTGCCTAATTTACATAAATGAATATTAACGAGCGGCGCTGGGTTGCAGAGGCCTGGGTGGGCGGGGCCGAGGAGGGCGTGGCCGCCGCCCCGCCCCCGCCCCGGCTGAGCTTCGCCCCCGAGGCCGTGGCCCGGCTGGGGGGGGCCCTGGCCAGGGTCCAGAGGGGGCTGCACCACCTGGGGGGGCACCTGAGCGCCCGCCGTGAGTACCTGTGCACACCTGGGTGCACCTGGGGGCACCTGGGATACACCTGGGCACACCTGGGATACACCTGGGGGGAGCTGGGGGCACCTGGGATACAGCTGGGCACACCTGGGTGCACCTGGGATACACCTGGGATACACCTGGGATACACCTGGGGGCACCTGGGATACACCTGGGCACACCTGGGATACACCTGGGGGGAGCTGGGGGCACCTGGGATACACCTGGGCACACCTGGGAGGGTTTGGGGCTCACCTGGGCACACCTGCGCACACCTTGGGGGGAGCTGGGGGCACCTGGGACATACCAGGGGCATTTGGAGCGCACCTGGGCTCACCTGGGCACACCTGGGGAGGTTTAAAGGGGGTTTGGGGGCACCTGGGGAGGTTTGGGGCTCACCTGGGACATACCCAGAGTGGGTTGGGAAACACCTGTACACACCTTGGCACACCTTGGGGGGTTTGGGGCTCACCTGTGCACACCTGTGCACACCTGGGGGGGTTTGGGGCTCACCTGGGCACACCTGGCGGGGTTTGGGGCTCACCTGTGCTCACCTGTGCTCACCTGTGCACACCTGTGCAGCCGAGCTGGCGGAGGCCGGGCGGGAGCTGCTGCGGGAGCGGCTGCGGGAGCACCGGCGGCTGCAGGAGCTGACTCAGCACCTGCACGAGAAGCACCAGCGGGAGGCGCTGGAGGTACCTGGGCGCACCTGTGTCACACCTGTGTGTTACCTGTTCCTCACAGCTGGGCGCACCTGAGCCTCACCTGTGTGTTGTCTCTGTGTTACCTGAGTTAGCTGTATGTCACCTGTCATACCTGAGTGTCACCTGTGCTCACCTGCCTGTACCCGTGCTCACCTGTCTCTCACCTGTCCATACCTGTCTCACCTGGCCGTACTTGTATTCCTTATCTCACCTTTTTGTACCTGTGCTCACCTGTCTCTCGCTTGTCTTACGCGTCCGTATTTGTCTCGCGTGTCTGTACCTGTCTCACCTGTCCCTCACCTGTCTCCCCTGTCCCTCCCCTGTCTCACCTGTCTCTCTCACCTGTCTCCCGTGTCGCTCACCTGCGCAGCTGGCGGAGCTGCAGGACAAGGCGGGCTCGGCCGAGACGAAGGTGCTGGAGATGGGGACGACGCTGGAGGGGCTGCAGTGGGACAGCGCCAAACTGCGCAAGAGGGAGAGCCGGCTGGACAGGCACCTGGCCGAGGCGCTGGAGCAGGTAACCTCACCTGGGTACACCTGGGCATGGCTAACACACACCTGGGGACACCTGGGTACACCTGGGGACGGGTAACACACACCTGGGGATGGGTAACACACACCTGGGACAGCGCCAAACTGCGCAAGAGGGAGAGCCGGCTGGACAGGCACCTGGCCGAGGCGCTGGAGCAGGTAACCTGCACCTGGGCACACCTGGGCACACCTGGGGACAGCTAACACACACCTGGGGACGGGTAACACACACCTGGGCACGGGTAACACACACCTGGGGACGGGTAACACACACCTGGGACAGCGCCAAACTGCGCAAGAGGGAGAGCCGGCTGGACAGGCACCTGGCCGAGGCGCTGGAGCAGGTAACCCGCACCTGGGCACACCTGGGGACAGGTAACACACACCTGGGGACGGGTAACACACACCTGGGGATAGGTAACACACACCTGGGGATAGGTAACACACACCTGGGCACGGGTAACACACACCTGGGGACAGGTAACACACATCTGGGCCAGGTAGCGCACACCTGGTGGTACACCTGTCCATGTCTCACCTGTCCGTGTCTCACCTGTCCGTGTCTCACCTGTCGGTGTCTCACCTGTCCCCAGCTCACCTCAGGCTCCTACGGCTCCGGCAGCTCCGGGGGTTTCCAGGGCGGGCAGATCACGCTGAGCATGCAGAAGGTACCGGGGGATTTGGGGGGAATTCGGGAATTTGGGGGGAATTTGGGAATCTGGGGGGAAATTTGGGAATTTGGGGGGAAATTTGGGAATTTGGGGGGAAACTTGTTTGGAATTCAGTGAATTTTTGGGGTTAAATCCGGGGATTTTGGGTCCTTTCCCGTGGTTTGAGGTGCTGAGCTTGGATTTGGGCTGAATTTGGGATGGATTTGGGTGGATTTGGGTGGATTTGGGGTAAAATTTGGGGATTTTTTCCTGGGCAAGTTTGGGGAATGGGGGGATTTTTGGGACTGCCGTGGATTTTGGGGTGAAAGGCGGGGGTTTTGGGTCCTTTCCCGCAGTTTGAGATGCTGAACGCGGAGCTGGAGGGGAACCAGGAGCTGGCCAACTCCCGCATGGCCGAGCTGGAGAAGCTGCAGCTGGAGCTGCAGGCGGCCGTGCGGGGCCAGGAGCGCCTCAAGGTGACACCTGCGGGCACCTGGGGGCACCTGCGGGCACCTGGGGACACCCTGGGGATACCTGGGGGCACCTGGGGGACACCTGGGGGATACCTGGGGACACCTGGGGGGCATCGGGGGACACCTGGGGGATACCTGGGGATACCTGGGGGATACCTGGGGACACCTGGGGACACCCTGGGGATACCTGGGGGACACCTGGGGGACATTTGGGGACACCTGGGGGCTGCAGGGGATACCTGCGGGACACCTGGGGACACCTGGGAGACACCTGGTGGCTGCAGGGGACACCTGGGGGCACCTGGGGACACACCTGGGGGACACCTGGGGGCACCTGGGGACACCTGGGGACACCTGGGGGACACCTGGGGACACCTGGGGGACACCTGGGGGATACCTGGGGATACCTGGGGGATACCTGGGGACACCTGGGGACACCTGGGGATACTTGGGGACACCTGGGGGCTGCAGGGGACACCTGGGGGCACCTGGGGACACACCTGGGGGACACCTGGGGGCACCTGGGGGACACCTGGGGGCTGCAGGGGACACCTGGGGACTGCAGGGGACACTTGGGGGACACCTGGGGACACAAGTGATTCCAGGTGTCCCTCAGGTGTGGCTCAGGTGTCACACAGGTGTCACTCAGCTCAGTGCAGGTGGCTCAGGTGTAGCTCAGGTGTCAGAGGTGACGCTCTGGCGCCCCCAGGTGTCAGAGGTGACGCTCAGGTGTGGCTCAGGTGTAGCTCAGGTGTCAGAGGTGACGCTCTGGTGCCCCCAGGTGGCGCTCAGCTCAGTGCAGGTGGCTCAGGTGGGGCTCAGGTGTCCCCCAGGTGGCTCAGGTGACGCTGCGGTGCCCGCAGGTGGCGCTGCGGTCGCTGCCCGAGGAGGCGGTGAAGGAGGCGCTGGAGTACAAGGTGCTGCAGTCGCAGTTCTCGCTGCTCTACCACGAGAGCCTGCAGGTGAAGACGCAGCTGGACGAGGCGCGGGCGCTGCTGCAGGCCACCAAGAACAGCCACCTGCGCCACATCGAGCACATGGAGGTGCGGCCGCGCCCCCCGGGGGCAGCGGGGGGGTCACACGGGGGTCATGGGGGTCACGGGGGGATCTGGGGGTGTTTGGGGTCGGTTAAACCCCAATGGTTCAGATCCAAGATGGCCGCCAGCACCATCAATCCCATAATTCCTTATCCAAGATGGCCGCCAGCACCATCAATCCCATAATTCCTTATCCAAGATGGCCACCGGCACCATCAATCCCATAGTTCCGCATCCAAGATGGCTGTTGGCACTATCAATCCCATAATTCCTCAGCCAAGATGGCTGCCGGCACCATCAATCCCATAATTCCTCATCCAAGATGGCCGCCGGCACAATCAATCCCATAGTTCCGCATCCAAGATGGCTGTTGGCACTATCAATCCCATAATTCCTCAGCCAAGATGGCCGCCGGCACCATCAATCCCATAATTCCTTATCCAAGATGGCTGCCGGCACAGTCAATCCCATCATTCCTCATCCAAGATGGCTGCCGGCACAGTCAATCCCATCATTCCTCATCAAAGATGGCCGCCGGCACCATCAATCCCATAATTCCCCATCCAATATGGCCGCCGGCACCATCAATCCCATAATTCCTTATCCAAGATGGCTGCCAGCACATCAATCCCATAATTCCTCATCCAAGATGGCTGCCAGCACATCAATCCCATAATTCCTCATCCAAGATGGCTGCCAGCACATCAATCCCATAATTCCTTATCCAAGATGGCCGCTGGCACAGTCAATCCCATAATTCCTCAGCCAAGATGGCTGCCTGCACAGTCAATCCCATAATTCCTCATCCAAGATGGCTGCCAGCACATCAATCCCATAATTCCTCATCCAAGATGGCTGCCAGCACATCAATCCCATAATTCCCCATCCAAGATGGCTGCCGGGACAGTCAATCCCATAATTCCTCATCCAAGATGGCTGCCGGCACCATCAATCCCATAATTCCCCATCCAAGATGGCTGCCGGCACCATCAATCCCATAATTCCCCATCCAAGATGGCTGCCAGCACATCAATCCCATCATGCCTCATCCAAGATGGCTGCGAGCATCATCAATCCCATCATGCCTCATCCAAGATGGCTGCGAGCATCATCAATCCCATAATTCCTCAGCCAAGATGGCCGCCAGCACCATCAATCCCATAGTTCCCCATCCAAGATGGCTGCCCGCACAGTCAATCCCATCATGCCTCATCCAAGATGGCTGCCAGCACATCAATCCCATAATTCCCCATCCAAGATGGCTGCCAGCAACATCAATCCCATAATTCCTCAGCCAAGATGACTGCCAGCATGGTCAATCCCATCATGCCTCAGCCAAGATGGCCGCCGACAACACCAAAAATTCTCTAAAATTCCCTCAAAATCCAAAGAAATTCCCCCAAAATCCCCAAAATCCAGAAAATTCCTGGAAAACCCAAAACTCAAACCAAAGAGAATCGAAAAAGGAAAGAAAACACAAAAAATCATTTCAAAAAAAGCCTTAAAAAGTATAAAAAAATTGAAAAAAAAATCGAAAAAAATCAGAAAAAGGCACCGAAAAATCCCAAAAATGTTGGGAAATTCCCCCAAATTCCCCCAAATTCCCCCGAATTTCCCGGAAGTGTCTGACGTTGTGGCCCCCGGCAGAGCGACGAGCTGGGTGTGCAGAAGCGCCTGCGCACTGAGGTGATCCAGCTGGAGGACACCTTGGCCCAGGTGCGCAAGGAGTACGAGATGCTGAGGATCGAGTTCGAGCAGAACCTGGCCGCCAACGAGCAGGCAGGTGAGGCACACCTGGGGCACCTGGGGGCACCTGGGACACACCTGGGGGACACCTGGGATACACCTGGGGGCACCTGGGACACACCTGGGGGTACCTGGGGCACCTGGGATACACCTGGGACACACCTGGGGCACCTGGGGGCACCTGGGACACACCTGGGACACACCTGGGGCACCTGGGGGCACCTGGGACACACCTGGGGGCACCTGGGACACACCTGGGACACACCTGGGGCACCTGGGGGCACCTGGGACACACCTGGGGGCACCTGGGGGCACCTGGGGGCACCTGGGACACACCTGGGGGCACCTGGGATACACCTGGGGCACCTGGGGGCACCTGGGACACACCTGGGACACACCTGGGGCACCTGGGGGCACCTGGGACACACCTGGGGGCACCTGGGACACACCTGGGACACACCTGGGGCACCTGGGGGCACCTGGGACACACCTGGGGGCACCTGGGGGCACCTGGGGGCACCTGGGACACACCTGGGGGCACCTGGGACACACCTGGGGCACCTGGGGGCACCTGGGACACACCTGGGACACACCTGGGGCACCTGGGGGCACCTGGGACACACCTGGGGGCACCTGGGATACACCTGGGGGCACCTGGGATACACCTGGGATACACCTGGGGGCACCTGTGTCACCACTCTCTCCTGTGTTTTACCTGTTTTTTGTGTCTGTATCTCACCTGTGGGGTCTCACCTGCCCTGTACCTGCCTCACCTGCCCTGTACCTGCCTCACCTGTCCCACCTGTCCCACCTGTGCAGGCCCCATCAACCGGGAGATGCGGCACCTGATCAGCTCCCTGCAGAACCACAACCACCAGCTGAAGGGCGACGTGCAGCGCTACAAACGCAAACTGCGCGAGGTGCAGGCCGAGATCGGCAAGGTGAGCGCACCTGGGACACACCTGAGTACACCTGGGGGCACCTGGGTACACCTGTGATACACCTGGGGGCACCTGGGTACACCTGGGATACACCTGGGACACACCTGGGGGCACCTGGGATACACCTGGGATACACCTGGGGGCACCTGGGATACACCTGGGGGCACCTGGATACACCTGGGATACACCTGGGGGCACCTGGGATACACCTGGGGACACCTGGGAGCACCTGCGACACACCTGGGGGCACCTGGGGGCACCTGGGACACACCTGGGCACACCTGGGGGCACCTGGGTACACCTGGGATACACCTGGGTACACCTGAGCACACCTGGGCACACCTGATGTCACTCAGAGGGGCGTGGCCTCCCTAAAAATGGGTTGTGGTGCCTTTAAGAGTGGGAGGAGTGGCTTGAGTGGGTGTGGCCTCATAGGAAAAGGGGGCGTGGCCTCTTTAAGAGCCAGGGTGGGGTTTAAATGGGTGTGGTCCCTTTAAGAGTGGGGGGCGGGGCTTCAATGGGTGCTGCTGTAGTGGGCGTGGCCTCCTGACTCCTCCCCCTTCCTCTTCCAGCTCCGCCTCCAGGCCAGCGGGGCCCCGCCCACTCCCAGCCCCGCCCCTCCCCCACCCCCTCCCCCCTCCTCCTCCTCTTCCTCCTCAGGCCCCGCCCCCTCCTCCAGCTCAGCCCCTCCCCCCTCCGAGGAAACCCCGCCCCCTGCCTCTGCCCCCGCCCCTCCCCCTGCCGAGGACAAAGAGGGCGTGGCCTCCTCAGGCCCCGCCCCCCAGGACCCGCCCAAAGCCGCCCTGGCCCCTCCCCCACCCAAAGAAGAGGAGGAAGAACCCCCCGGCCCCTCCCCCGCCCCAAACCCCGCCCCTTCCCCAGCCCCCAGCCCCGCCCCTTCCCAAGCCCCGCCCCCTCCCCGGCCCCTCCCCCCTCCCAGGCCCCGCCCCGAGCGGGGGATGGGCGGGGCGGGGCGGGGGGAGGGGCGGGAGCGGCCCAAGGGCGGGGCCGAGGAGGCCAAGAAGAAAGACTCGGAGGTGCTGAAGCAGCTGAGGGCGGAGCTGAAGTCAGTATGCAAATGAGATGATAATGAGGGGGCGGGGAGGGGGCCAGGGAGGGGCGGGGTGAGAGATTTTGGGGGAATTTTGGGGGAAATTGGGGAAATTTTGGGGATTTTGGGAGGGGGGGATTGGAAATGGTGAAGGTGTTGGAGGGGTGGTTATGCAAATGAGATGCTAATGTGGGGACAGGGAGGTTGGGGTGAAATCAAAGGGGTGGAGTCAAGCCAAGGGGCATGGCCTTTTGAACATGTAAATGAGATGCTAATGAGGGAATGGGGGCAAAATCGAAGGGGTGGAGCCACATAAAGGAGTGTGGCTTTGGAGCATGCAAATGAGATGCTAACGAGGGGATGGGGTGAAATCAAAAGGGGTGGAGTCAGCCCAAGGGGTGTGGCCTTTTGACCATGCAAATGAGATGCTAATGAGGGGGTGGGGTGAAATCAAAAGGGGGTGGGGCCGAGCCAAGGGGCGTGTCTTCGGGCCATGCAAATGAGATGCTAATAAGGTTGTGGGGTGAAATCAAAGGGGGTGGAGTCAACCCAAGGGGGCGTGTCTTCGGGCCATGCAAAGGAGATGCAAACGAGGCGTCCCCGCCCCCAGGAAGGCGCAGGAGAACCAGAAGGAGATGAAGCTGCTGCTGGACATGTACAAATCAGCGCCCAAGGAGCAGAGGGACAAGGTGACACTGATGGCCGCCGAGAGGAAGAGCAAGGCCGAGGTGGTTAACTAATTAGTGCTAATTGGGGGGGTAATTAACACCGAGAGATGGGTTTGTATTGTGGTGTTTCCTATTGAGGGATTAACGAGTTGGATTGGGGGTTGGCAGCAGCCAAACAACGGGAGGAGATAATTAACGCTTCCCCCAGCTTCTGGTGATTAATTACTGATTTATTAACGATTATTAATGAGTGGTAAATTAACTAATTGGCCAGCTGGAGGAGCGATTAATTAATTAGGGGCTAATTAGGGGGGTGATTAGCACCGAAAGTTGGGTTTTGATTGCGGCGTTTCCTAATGAGGAATTAACGAGTTGGATTGGGGGTTGGTAGCAGCCAAACCAGGGGAGGAGATAATTAACGTTTTCCTTAACTTGTAATGATTAATTACAGATTAATTAGCGGTTAATTAGCGGTAATTAGCGGTTAATTAACGGTAATTACTGGTTAATTATCGGTAATGAGGGGTTCATCATCGGTAATTAGTGGTTAAGTAGTGGTAATTACTGGTTAATTAGCGGTTAATTACTGGTGAATTAGCGGTAATTATCTGGTAATTAGTGGTAATTAGCGGTTAATTATCGGTAATTAGCCTTTGATTAGCGGTAGTTAGTGGTTAATTAGCGGTAATTAGCGGTTAATGAGCTGTAATTCCTGGTTAATTATCGGTAATTAGCGGTAGTTTGTGGTTAATTAGCGGTAATTAGTGGTTAATTATCGTAATTAGCGGTAATTAGCGGTAATTACTGGTTAATTGGCGGTAATGAGTGGTTAATTAGCGGTAATTGGTGGTTAATTAGCGGTAATTAGCGGTTAATTAGCGGTAATTACTGGTTAATTAGCGGTTAATTATCGTAATTAGCGGGTAATTGTCGGTAATTAGCTGTTAATTATCGGTAATTATCGGTTAATTATCGGTAATTACTGGTTAATTAGCGGTAATTCCTGGTTAATTATCGGTAATTAGCGGTTAGTTATCGGTAGTTCCTGGTTAATTATCGGTAATTAGCGGTTAATTATCGGTAATTAGCGGTTAATCAGCAGTTAATCCCCAGCTGGAGGAGCTGCGGGGGCGCTGGCGGGAGCTGGAGGAGCGCGAGCGCCGCGAGAGCAAAAAGCTGGCGGACGAGGAGGCGCTGAGGAGGCTGCGGCTGAGCGAGGAGCAGATCGAGCACCTGCAGCGGCGCCTGGCCGCCACCAAGCAGGTGAGACACACCTGGGACAGGTGAGATACACCTGGGATACACCTGGGTACACCTGGGGTACACCTGGGGACAGGTGGGGACAGCTGGGTACACCTGGGGTACAGATCGAGCACCTGCAGCGGCGCCTGGCCGCCACCAAGCAGGTGAGGCACACCTGGGATACACCTGAGCACACCTGGGACAGGTGAGATACACCTGGGATACACCTGGGATACACCTGGGGACAGCTGGGGTACAGATCGAGCACCTGCAGCGGCGCCTGGCCGCCACCAAGCAGGTGAGGGGAACACCTGGGGCAGGTGAGACACACCTGGGGACACCTGGGGATAGCTGGGGTTCACCTGGGAACGGTGAGATACACCTGGGGACAGCTGGGATACACCTGGGGTACACCTGGGGACAGGAGCAGATCGAGCACCTGCAGCGGCGCCTGGCCGCCACCAAGCAGGTGAGATACACCTGGGGTACACCTGGGGACACCTGGGGACAGCTGGGGACAGGTGAGACACACCTGGGGACAGCTGAGATACAGCTGGGGACAGGTGAGGCACACCTGGGGACACCTGGGACCGGTGGGGGGCACACCTAGGGACAGGTGAGGCACTGAAGGACACATCTGGCAACCCCAATGGCAGCCATGTTGCCCCGTGTCCTGACGGCGGCCATCTTGTCCCATCCCCTGGTGGCGGCCATTTTGTTTTACTCTCTAATGGTGGCCATCTTGTCCCGTTCCCTGACAGCAGCCATCTTGCTGCCCCGCCCATTGACGGCAGCCATCTTACCACATTTCCTGACAACTTGCCCCGCCCCCTAATGGCGGCCATCTTCCCTCACTGCCTGCTGGCGGCCATCTTTCCTCCCCCCCGACGGCGGCCATCTTGCTGCCCCGCCCCCTCTCGGCAGCCATCTTACCTCATTCCTGACACCTTGCCCCGCCCACTCACGGCAGCCATCTTGCTGCCCTGCCCCCTTATGGCGTCCATCCCACCGTGTCCCCTGTCCCCCCCTGCAGGAGGAGGAGGCGCTGCTGTCGGAGATGGACGTGACGGGCCAGGCCTTCGAGGACATGCAGGAGCAGAACCTGCGGCTGCTGCAGCAGCTGCGCGAGAAGGACGACGCCAACTTCAAGCTGATGTCGGAGCGCATCAAGGCCAACCAGATCCACAAACTGCTGCGCGAGGAGAAGGACGAGCTGGCCGAGCAGGTGCTGGCCCTCAAGGCACAGGTGAGCACCTAAAACCTTGTTAAATCATTATTAATAGCTGTTAATGAGGGTTTATTAGGCGTTAATAGCCGTTATTAGCTGTGTGAGGAGCTGGCCGAGCAGGTGCTGGCCCTCAAGGCACAGGTGAGACCCTTAAATCTTCATTAAATAATTATTAATAGCTGTTAATGAGGGTTTATTAGGCACTAATAGCTGTTATTAGCTGTGTGAGGAGCTGGCCGAGCAGGTGCTGGCCCTCAAGGCACAGGTGAGACCCCAGGTGTTCATTAAATCATTATTAATAGCTATTAATGAGGGTTTATTAGGCGTTAATAGCCGTTATTAGCTGAGTGAGGAGCTGGCCGAGCAGGTGCTGGCCCTCAAGGCACAGGTGAGGCCCTAAAACCTTCGTTAAATAATTATTAATAGCTATTAATGAGGGATTATTAGAGATTAATAGCTTTTATTAGTGGCTAATAGGCGTTATTAGCTGAGCCCTATTAATGAGGGTTTATTAGGCACTAATAGCTGTTATTAGGTCCTTAATAGCCATTGATAGTTATTAATGATTGAGTAGCAGTCGTTAACGGGTGTTAATGATGTTGCAATAATCGTTCATCGTAATTAACTATTAATTATGATGTAGTAGCTGCTAATATAATTTCTAATAAATCCCTAATAACTCCTAATAAACCCCTAATAAATCCTAATAACTCCTAATAAATCCCTAATAACTGCTAATAAATCCCTAATAACTCTTAATAAAGGTCTAATAACTCCTAATAAATTCCTAGTAACTCCTAATAAATCCTTAATAACTCCTAATAAATCCCTAATAAGTCCTAATAAATCGCTAATAACACCTAATAAATCCCTAGTAGCTCCTAATAAATCCCTAAGAATGGCTAATAAATCCTGAATAATTCCTAGTAAATCCCTAATAACTCCTAATAAACCCCCCATAACGGCCGATAAAAGCCCCGAACCGCCATAGTTCCCCCATTACCGACCCTGACCTGGCTAACGAGCGGCTCATTAATGACCAATGACTCACCTGTGCAGGTGGAGGCGCAGCTGCAGGTGGTGCAGAAGCTGGAGGAGAAGGAGCGGGGCCTGCAGAGCGCCCTGGGCGCCGTCGAGAAGGAGCTGAACCTGCGCTCGCAGGCGCTGGAGCTGCACAAGAGGAAGGTGAGGGGCAGGTGGGCCACAGGTGGGGAACAGGTGGGGAACAGGTGAGCTCAGGTGGGCAACAGGTGGGGAACAGGTGTGCCACAGGTGTGTCACAGGTGTGTCACAGGGAGCTCAGGTGGGGAGCAGGTGAGCTCAGGTGGGGAACAGGTGTGTCACAGGTGGGGAACAGGTGAGCTCAGGTGTCCCCAGGTGTATCCAGGTGTATCTCAGGTGTGCCCAGGTGTATCCCAGGTGTATCCCAGGTGTATCCAGGTGTACCCAGGTGTAACCCAGGTGTATCCCAGGTGTATCCAGGTGTGCTCAGGTGCACCCAGGTGTATCCCAGGTAACCCAGGTGTATCTCAGGTGTATCTCAGGTGTATCCCAGGTGTATCCCAGGTAACCCAGGTGTATCTCAGGTGTACCCAGGTGTGCCCAGGTGTATCTCAGGTAACCCAGGTGTAACCCAGGTGTGTCCCCAGGCTGTAGAGGCCGCCCAGCTGGCCAAGGACCTGCGGGCGCAAGGTGAGCACGTGCAGGTGTGCTCAGGTGTATCTCAGGTGTGCCCAGGTGTATCTCAGGTGTGCTCAGGTGTAACCCAGGTGTATCCCAGGTGTATCTCAGGTGTATCTCAGGTGTATCTCAGGTGTGCTCAGGTGTATCCAGGTGTACCCAGGTGTATCCCAGGTGTATCTCAGGTGTATCTCAGGTGTACCCAGGTGTATCCCAGGTGTATCTCAGGTAACCCAGGTGTAACCCAGGTGTGTCCCCAGGCTGTAGAGGCCGCCCAGCTGGCCGAGGACCTGCGGGCGCAAGGTGAGCACGTGCAGGTGTGCTCAGGTGTAACCCAGGTGTATCTCAGGTGTATCCCAGATGTGCTCAGGTGTATCTTAGGTGTATCCAGGTGTATCTCAGGTGTGCTCAGGTGTGCCCAGGTGTAACCCAGGTGTGTCCCCAGGCTGTAGAGGCGGCCCAGCTGGCCGAGGACCTGCGGGCGCAAGGTGAGCACGTGCAGGTGTGCCCAGGTGTATCTCAGGTGTATCCAGGTGTGCTCAGGTGTATCCAGGTGTGCCCAGGTGTGCCCAGGTATATCCCAGGTGTGCCCAGGTGTACCCAGGTGTGCCCAGGTGTACCCAGGTGTGCCCAGGTGTATCTCAGGTAACCCAGGTGTACCCAGGTGTGCCCAGGTGTATCCCAGGTGTGCCCAGGTGTATCTCAGGTAACCCAGGTGTGTCCCCAGGCTGTAGAGGCCGCCCAGCTGGCCGAGGACCTGCGGGCGCAAGGTGAGCACGTGCAGGTGTGCTCAGGTGTAACCCAGGTGTATCTCAGGTGTATCCCAGATGTATCCCAGGTGTGCCCAGGTGTAACCCAGGTGTATCCCAGGTGTGCCCAGGTGTATCTCAGGTGTGCTCAGGTGTATCTCAGGTGTATCTCAGGTGTGCTCAGGTGTACCCAGGTGTATCCCAGGTAACCCAGGTGTGTCCCCAGGCGGTGGAGGCCGCCCAGCTGGCCGAGGACCTGCGGGCGCAAGGTGAGCACGTGCAGGCGCGGCTGCGGGAGCTGCAGGTGTGCGCGGCCGAGAACCGCGCCGCCAAGGACAAGGAGTCGCTCAGCCTGAAGAGAGCCCAGGTGAGGCGGCGACACCTGAGCGGCCCCGGAGTGCGGGGGGGCCTGGGGGGTTGGGGGATTTGGGTGAATTTTGGGTGATTTTGGGGTGAATTTTGGGTGAATTTGGGGTGATTTTGGGTGAATTTTGGGTGAGTTTTGGGATAATTTTGGGTGGTTTTGGGGTGATTTTGGGGTGAATTTTGGGATAATTTTGGGTGAATTTTGGGCTGGTTTTGGGGTAATTTTGGGCTGATTTTGGGTGAATTTTGAGTGGTTTTGGGATAATTTTGGGTGAATTTTGGGTGAATTTTGGGTGAATTTGGAGTGAATTTAGGGTGCATTTAGGGTGATTTTAGGCCGATTTTGGGATAATTTTGGGATAATTTTGGATGAATTTTGGGCTGATTCTGGGTGTTTTTGGGTGAATTTTGGGGTGAATTTTTGAGTACATTTGGGCCGATTTTGGGTGGTTTTGGGCTGATTTTGGGATAATTTTAGATGAATTTTGGGTGAATTTTGGGCCGATTTTGGGTGAATTTGGAGTGAATTTTGGGGTGAATTTGGGGTGAATTTAGGGATAATTTTGGGTGATTCTGGGGTACATTTGGGGTTATTTTGTGCTGATTTTGGGGTGATTTTGGTGGATTCCGGGCGGCGCAGGAGGAGCTGTCGCGGCTGCGCCGGAAGCTGGAGAAGCAGCGCAAGGTCGAGGTTTACGCCGACGCCGACCAGATCCTGCAGGAGGAGATCAAAGAGTACCGGGTGAGCCCCGCCCCCCGGGGGGGCTTCCAGAACCTTCCGGAACCTTCCGGGGGCTGCTGGGGGGGGGTTCGATTTTTGATGATTTTTTAAAAATTTTTTGGATTTTTTTGGATTTTTTTTTGATTTTTTTTTTTCTTTTTTTTTTTTTATTCGTTAATGATTTTTAACGACTCTTAATTACCTGACGCCCTCATTAACCACCTGCTCATTAACCACCCCCTAATTAATTACCCCCTCATTAATTAATTCCAGGCCCGTCTGACCTGTCCCTGCTGCAATGCCCGCAAGAAGGACGCCGTGCTCACCAAGTGCTTCCCCTAATGACCCCCTCATTAATGACCCCTCATTAATGAACCCTTTAATGAGCTGTGGGGTTAATTACCGTGTTAATTAATTAATTCCAGGCCCGGCTCACCTGCCCGTGCTGCAATGCCCGTAAGAAGGACGCCGTGCTCACCAAGTGCTTCCATTAATGACTCCTCATTACTGACCCTGTCATTAACCCCTTAACGAGCTCATTAATTAATTACTGTGTTAATTAATTAATTTCAGGCCCGTTTGACCTGTCCCTGCTGCAATGCCCGTAAGAAGGATGCCGTGCTCACCAAGTGCTTCCCCTAATGACCCCCTCATTAACCACCCCTCATTAATGAACCCTTTAACGAGCTGTGGGGTTAATTACCGTGTTAATTAATTAATTCCAGGCCCGTTTGACCTGCCCCTGCTGCAATGCCCGTAAGAAGGACGCCGTGCTCACCAAGTGCTTCCCTCATTAATTAATTACTGTGTTAATTGCAGGCCCGGCTCACCTGTCCCTGCTGCAATGCCCGCAAGAAGGACGCCGTGCTCACCAAGTGCTTCCCCTCATTAATTACCATGTTAATTAATTACAGGCCCGTCTGACGTGTCCCTGCTGCAATGCCCGTAAGAAGGACGCCGTGCTCACCAAGTGCTTCCATTAATTAATTCCTGTGTTAATTCCAGGCCCGTCTGACGTGTCCCTGCTGCAATGCCCGCAAGAAGGACGCCGTGCTCACCAAGTGCTTCCACGTTTTCTGCTTCGAGTGCGTCCGCAGCCGCTACGAGACCCGGCAGCGCAAGTGCCCCAAGTGCAACGCGGCCTTCGGGGCACACGACTTCCACCGAGTTTATATCAGTTAAACAGGGGTCAGCTGGTCATCCCTGGGGTCAGCTGGGGTCACAGGGGTCACCCTGGGGTCACAGGGGTCAGCCTGATCAGTCATGGTCATCTGGGGTCAGCCAGGGTCAGCCATGGTCACCCCCAACGCCGCCTTCGGCGCCCACGACTTCCACCGCATCTACATCAGCTAAACAGGGGTCAGCTGGTCATCCCTGGTCATTCCTGGTCATCTGGGGTCATCCTGGGGTCACAGGGGTCAGCCAGGGGTCAGTCATGGTCATCTGGGGTCAGCCAGTGCAAGTGCCCCAAGTGCAACGCGGCCTTCGGCGCCCACGACTTCCACCGAGTTTATATCAGCTAAATGGGGTCATTCCTGGTCATCCCTGGTCATCTGGGGTCAGCTGGGGTCAGCCAGGGGTCAGCCGGGGTCAGTCATGGTCAGCCATGGTCATCTGGGGTCAGCCAGTGCAAGTGCCCCAAGTGCAACACGGCCTTCGGGGCACACGACTTCCACCGCGTCTACATCAGCTAAATGGGGTCATCGGGGTCATTCATGGTCATCTGGGGTCAGCCAGGGGTCAGCCAGGGTCATCTGGGGTCATGGTCATCCGGGGTCAGCCAGTCCAAGTGCCCCAAGTGCAACGCGGCCTTCGGCGCACACGACTTCCACCGAGTTTATATCAGCTGAGATGGTCATTCCTGGTCATTCCTGGTCATCCATGGTCATCCATGGTCATCCATGGTCACTTCGTGGTCATCTGGGGTCATCCAGGTCAGCCATGGTCAGCCAGGGTCACCCCCAACGCCGCCTTCGGCGCCCACGACTTCCACCGCGTTTATATCAGTTAAACCAGGGTCAGCTGGTCATCCTGGTCAGCCAGGGGTCACAGGGGTCATCCAGAGCTCACCCTGGTCATCCAGGGCTCAGCCATGGTCACCTGGTGGTCAGCTCGTGGTCAGCTCCGGGGCTCGCCTCGCGGTTGTCTCTGGTGGTCACCGATGGCCCAGCCAGAGTGACCTCAAAGTGACCCCTGGTCATCTCAGAGTGACCCCTGGCCATCTCAAAGTGACCTGTGGTCATCTCAGAGTGACCCCTGGCCACCCTAAAGTGACCCCTGGTCACCTCAGAGTGACCTCTGGTCATCTCAAAGTGACCTCTGGTCATCTCAAAGTGACCCCTGGCCACCTCAGAGTGACCCCTGGTCACCCCAAAGTGACCCCTGGTCATCTCAAAGTGACCTCTGGTCATCTCAAAGTGACCCCTGGTCACCTCAAAGTGACCTCTGGTCATCTCAAAGTGACCCCTGGTCATCTCAAAGTGACCCCTGGTCATCTCAAAGTGACCCCTGGTCATCTCAAAGTGACCCCTGGTCATCTCAAAGTGACCCCTGGCCACCCCAAAGTGACCCCTGGTCACCTCAAAGTGACCCCTGGTCATCTCAAAGTGACCCCTGGCCACCCCAAAGTGACCTCTGGTCACCTCAAAGTGACCCCTGGTCATCTCAGAGTGACCCCTGGTCACTTCCGAGTGTCCACTGACCACCCCAGAGTGACCCCTGGTCACCTCAAGGTCACCCTTGCCCTCACTGCCCTTTGACCTTTCCTCCCCCCAGCCCTTGACCTTTGCCCTCCGAGTGACCCCTGGCTGGCCCCGCCCCCTTTTCCCTTTTTTTTCCCCCTCCCAGCCAATAAAAACGCTCGGAATCGTTCCCGCGCTGCCGGTGTGGAGTTCTTGGGGTCACCTGGGGGTCACTCAGGGGTCACCTCGGGGTCACCTAGGGGTCATTTGGGGGATTTGGGGCCATTTTGGGGCATTGAGGAGGGGTCAGAGGAATCTGGGGGCTTCTGGAGAAATTTGGGGGAAAATTTGAGAGTTTGGGGAGGGGCGAAGGGAATTCGGGAAGGATTTGGGGGAATTTTGGGTGGATTTGGGGCGAATTTTGGGGGTTTTGGGCCGTGACCATCGAGTTCCGGAGGCCTCGGGGCGGGAGCGGCTCCTCCGTGACCATAGAGACGAGAAGGGGCGTGGCCAGAGCGCCGCCGTCGCCATGGAAACGCCGGAAGCCGGAAGCGCCAGCAGCCGGAAGTGCCGATGGAGCTGCCGGAAGCGCCAGAAATCCAGAAAGTTAAAAACAAAAAAAACCCCAAAAAATTAAAAAATAAAAATCTAAAAAATCCTCAAAAATAATAAAAGCCTGACCGTGTCAGGTGGCTCGGTGAACAAGTCCGAACAAGTCCGGTGGTCCCGGTATCGGGGCTCGGCAGTGCCGGCGCTGCCGTCTCGGCCCGGTCAGACTCTGCATTTCCAGAGTTTCTTTTGTCCCCGGCAGCGGTGCCGGTACCACCGGCCCGGACCCAGGGAGCTTCTCCTGGGTGGAGATGGTGAAAAAACGACCTTTCGCCTTTTCGCCTTTTTATGTTCGTTTATAAGTTTAGCGTTCATGTCGATATTGGCGAAAAGCCAACTGTAAAATGTGCATTTTTGACAGGAGTGATGTCCCCGAGCGTCCTTGGTGATGGTAATACAATAAATAAACAAATAAATAAATACATAAATACATAAATACATAAATACATAAATGCATACATACATAAATACATAAATTAATAAATTAATAAATAAATACATATTTATATACGATATAAATAAATAAATGAAATATAATCTATATTTATATATAAAAATAATCAAATAAATAATTATTATATTTATACATAATTAATATAAATCAATAAAATATATTGTTATGTAAATAAATAAATAAATACATAAATGAATTCATACATAAATAAATAATTAAATAACTATACATAAATATTTATATATTATATAAATAAATAAATTATAATCTATATATATAAATAAATGATCAAATAAATAAAGTATATATTTATATATAATTATTATAAATAAATAAAATATATATTTATGTACATAAATAAATATAAATAAATAAATAAGTGATACGAATAAAAATTAATAAATATAATGTAAATTTTTATATATATAGATAATCAAATAAATAAAATATATATTTATATATAATTAATATAAATAAATAAAATACAATATATATTTTATGTAAATAAATAAATAATATAAATAAATAAATAAGTTATAAAAATAAATAAATAAGTCGATCAAATATAACATCTATTTATATATAAATAGATAATCAAATAAATAAAATATATATTTATATATAATTAATATAAATAAATAAAATAGAAGATATATTTTATGTAAATAAATACATGAATAAATATTTATATAATATAAAAATAAACGAATAAAATATAGTATAGATATTTTTGTATATAATATGAATAAATAAACACAGGAATAAATGAATCCATCCGATTTGTACTTTATTAAACATTTGTACTTTATTAAAGTAAATTATTATTTCACTTTATTTTAACCCAGCCCCCATCACCAATATCACTCAATTCATTATGATATTCCAGGAACATGAATTAATGTATACTACAAAACATTAAAAAAAAAATCCAAAAAAATCCCCCCAAAAGCCCCCAAAAATCCCGCCCAAAATTCAAATTTTAAAAAAATCAAAAATGGTTTTTAAATCGCTGCCAAAAATTAAAAAAAAAAAAAATCCCCAAAAATACCAAACAAAATTCTGAGAAATTCCCCAGAAAATAAATTTAAAAATCCAGGAAAAAAAAAAACTAAAATAAAAAAAAAAAAATTCCTTAAAATACAAAAAAGAAGAAACTTAAAAATCCTGGAAAATATTTTTTTTTAAATTACGCCAATAATAAATTAAATAATCCCCCAAAAATCAAAATATTTTAAAAATTAAAAAATAAAAAATACCAGAAATTCAGGAAAAAAAGAAAAAAAAAAATCTGAAAATTTCGATAAAAATTTTGAGAAATTCAAAAACATTTTTCCAAAAAATCCAAAAACAGTCTAAAAAATAAAAATTCCTAAAGGTTTTTTAAAAAATGCAAAAAATTCCATTTAAAAATTTGGGAGTTTTGTGGGCGGTTAAAGGGAATTTGGAAAGGATTTGGGGCATTGGGGGGGGATTTGGTGCGAATTTGGGGGAATTTTGGGGAATTTTAGGAGATTTGAGGAGAATTTTGGGGAATTTTGGAGAATTTTGGGGAATTTTAGGGGATTTGGGGAAAATTTGGGGGAATTTTGGAAAATTTTAGGGGTTTTAGAGCGAATTTTGGGAAATTTTGGGGAATTTTAGGGAATTTTGGGGAATTTTAGGGGATTTATATAAAATTAGGGGGAATTTTGGGGGATTAGGGGCGAATTTTGGTAAATTTGGGGGAACTTTAGGGAATTTGGGGGAAATTTGGGGAATTTCGGGGAATATTAGGGGTTTTGGGGCGAATTTTGGGGAATTTTGGGGAATTTCAGGGAATTTTAGGGGTTTTGGGGCGAATTTTGGGGAATTTTTGGGAATTTTAGAGGATTTGGGGAAAATTTGGGGGAATTTTGGGGAATTTTAGGAGATTTGGGACGAATTTTGATGAAATTTGGGGAATTTCAGGGAATTTTAGGGGTTTTGGGGCGAATTTTTGGGAATTTTTGGGAATTTTAGAGGATTTGGGGAAAATTTGGGGGAATTTTGGGGAATTTTGGGGAATTTTAGGAGATTTGGGACGAATTTTGGGGAAATTTGGGGAATTTTGGGGAATTTTAGGGAATTTTAGGGAATTTGTGGCGAATTTGGGGGAATTTTAGGGAATTTAAGAGGATTTGGGGGAAATATGGGGGAATTTCGGGGAATTTTAGGGGATTTGGGGGAAATTTTGGGGAATTTCAGGGAATTTTAGGGGGGTTGGGGCGATTTTTGGGGAATTTTGGGGAATTTTAGGGGATTTGGATAAAATTTTGGGGAAATTTGGGGAATTTTGGGGAATTTTGGGGAATTTTAGGGGGATTTGGGGCGAATTTTGGGGAAATTTGGGGAATTTTGGGGAATTTTAGGGGATTTGGGGAAAATTTGAGGGAATTTTGGGGAATTTTAGGGGATTTGGATAAAATTTTGGGGAATTTTGGGGCATTTTAGGGGATTTGGATAAAATTTGGGAGAAATTTGGGGGATTTGGGGCGAATTTTGGGGGTTTTGGGCCCTGACCATCGAGTTCCGGAGGCCTCGGGGCCGGAGCGGCTCCGCCGTGACCATAGAGACGAAAAGCGGCGTGGCCAGAGCGCCGCCGTCGCCATGGAAACGCCGGAAGCCGGAAGCGCCAGCAGCCGGAAGTGCCGATGGAGCAGCCGGAGGGTAACGGGGAGCGGGGGGAAGCGCCAGAAATGCCCCAAAATCGCCCAAAAATGCCCCAAAATCGGCAGAAATCCGCTCCGGGACCCCCAAAATCGACTCCGGCGTGCTAAAAATATCCAAAATCGACTTCAAATGGCTTGAAATTCACCCAAAGTCAGCCCCGGGCGACTTCGGATTCTCCCGGATTCGTTCGGATTTCCCCCGAAAATTCCCGAAAATTCCCGAATTCCTTCCAGGATCAAAAAAATCCCAAATCGCTCCAATTACCCCCAAAAAATTGGGAAAAATTCCCCCCCAAAAATTAAAATTCATTTAAAACACACAAAAAAAAAAAAAAAAAAATCGGCCCAAAATTCCTCCCAAAATTAAAATTTAAAAAATCAAAAACAGTTTTTAAAAAATTCCCCCCAAAAATAAAAACATTTCCCCCAAAAAATCCCAAACAAAATTCTGAGAAATTACCCAGAAAATAAATTTTAAAAATCCAGAAAGAAAAAAAAAAAAAAAAAAAAAAAAAATCCCCAAAAATTCCAAAATCCCCTAAAAATCAAAAAAAAAATCTCCCCTCCGAAAAAATTTAAATTCATTTAAAACACAAAAAAAAATTTAAAAAAACCCTCAAATTCCCCCCAAAATTAAAATTTAAAAAAAAAGCAAAATTAGTTTTTAAAATCCCTCCCAAAAATAATAAAAAAGTTCCCAAAATATCTGAGAAATTCCCCAGAAAATAAATTTAAAATACAGAAAGTAAAAAAAAAACCCAAAAATAAAAATAAAGAAATCCTCTAAAAATAAAAAAAAATCCCCCAAAATAATAAAAAATTTAATTAAAACATAAAAAAAAATTAAAAAAAAACAAACCCCCCAAAATTCCCCTCGAAGTTCAAAGCTGAAAAATAATTTTAAAAATCCGTAGTAATTTTATTCCAAAAAAGGATTTAAATGCCTCATAAAATGCAATAAAAATTTTAAAAAATGCCCAAAAAATAAAAAATTGGGGAAAAAAAATCGATTTTAAAAAATAATTTAAAAAAAAAATTCGGAAAAAAATCGATTCAAAAAAAAAAAAAACCTCACCAAAAAAAATTTAATTTAAAAAACTGAAAGAAACAGAAATCAATTAAAAATCGCAAGAAATCTCCCCGAAAAAACCTAAAAAATATTTTTAAAAAATTAAAAATCAATTATCAAAGAAAATAATTCGAAACACCCTCCCAAAAAATAAAAAAATAATTTCAAAATCAGGAAAAAATAATAATTAAAAAAAACCGACAAAAAAATCCAAAACACCCAATTAAAATTAAAACAAAAAAAATCGAAAAATTAAAAAAAAAATCAGAAAAAATTTAAATTTTATAAAAATTTCCCTTCTCCCCCGGCAGGAAAAAAACCCCAAAGATTCCCCCACAAATGAATTTAAAAATCCACAAAAATCCCAGCAAATCCATTAAAAAGGAGGAAAAATCTGAAAATTTCAATGGAGATTTTGAAACGTTCAAAAACCGAAAAAATCCAAAAATATTCTAAAAAAAATTTTAGAAAGTTTTTTAAAAAAACGTAGAAAATTCAGTTTTCAAATATGTTTAAAAATCCAAATCCGTTTTAAAAATTCGGAAAAACTCAATTAAAAAAGTAAAAAAAAAAGAAATTGAAAAAAATTCAAGTAAAAATTTAAAAAAAATCCAAACTATTTTCATTTTTAAAAAGTCGAAAATTTTAATTATAAAAAAATAGTCAAGAGAAGTCAAAAGTCAAATCAAAAGAAATTCGGAAAAAATCGATAAAAATTCCTAAAATATTAAAAAGAAAAAATCTGAAAATTTCAATTAAAATCATTTAAAAAATCAATTAAATTCAATTTAAAATCATTTAAAAATCCTTCAAAAAAATTTTTAAAAATGCCTCCTGAAAAAATCTTTAAAAATACTTTAAAAAAACACAAAAAAAATCAGAAAAAATTTAAATTTTATAAAATCCGCAAAAAATTTCCCTTAAAAAAATTAAATTAATTTAAAATTTATAGAATATAATATAATAATATAATAATATAATAATATATATATAATATATATAATAATATATATTATATTATATATAATATAATATAATATAATATAATATAATATAATATAATATAACATAATATAATAAAAATAATAATAATAAAATATAAATATATATTTATATATAATATAAATATAAATAAATATAATAATAAAATTTTAAAAATTAAAAATAAATTTAAAAAATAATTTTAAAAAACCCCGAAATTTTTAATTTTTTTTTTTTCTCCCCTTAACTTTCCCCTTCTCCCCCGGCAGGCGGCGCCCTCGCCCGGGATTTCTGGGGCTCTCGCGAGATCTCGCGGTACCGGGCGGGATCTCGGGGGCGGCTGCGGCGCCTCGGGAGCAGCGCCGGGAGCGCCGGGATCCGAGAGCGCATGCGCCGCGCCGCCGCCGTGAGGCCCGACGGGAAACCCGGGGCATGCTGGGAATTGGAGGAAATGGAGAATTTCGGGGATTTGGGGTTTTTAAGGGAATTTTAAGGGAATTTGGGGGGAATTTGGGGAAGATTTTTAAAGGTTTTTTTTAGAAAAATTTTTGGCAATTTTGAGGGGATTTTGGGGGGATTTTTGAAGGATTTTGGGGAATTTGGGGGGGATTTTTAAGGGTTTTTTTTAATTTTTGGGAGTTTTGAGGGGATTTTTGGGGCATTTTTTTAGGATTTTGGGGAATTTTAAGGGAATTTTAAGGGAATTTTGCGGGGGAATTTGGGGCAGGTTTTTAAGGTGTTTTTTTTTAATTTTTGGGAATTTTTTGGGAATTTTGAGGGGATTTTGGGGGGGATTTTTTAGGGAATTTTGGGGATTTTTTTTCAGCGGGATGTGGGTGGAATTTGGAAAATTTGAGGGTTCCTGGGTTGAATTTTTGGGACCTTGGGGTGGGATTTTTGGGGGATTTTGGGGAATTTTGGAGATTCCTGGGTGGAATTTTTAGGTGGAATTTTTGGGAACTTATGGTTGGGATTTTTTGGGGGATTTTGGGGGGATTTTTGAAGGATTTTGAAGGATTTTGGGGGGAATTTGGGGAAGATTTTAAAGGTGGGAGTTTTTTTAATTTTTGTGAATTTTGGAGGGATTTTGGGGGGATTTTGGGGGAAGATTTTTAAGCGGTTTTTTTTATTATTATTATTGGGAATTTTTTGTGAATTTTTTGGGGATTTTGGGGGGATTTTTCAGGGAATTTTGGGGGTTCCTGGGTGGAATTTTTTGGGGATTTCGGGTGGAATTTTTGGGAACTTATGGTTGGGATTTTTTGGGGGGATTTTGGGGAATTTTTGGGGATTCCTGGGTGGGTTTTTTGGGTGGAATTCCTTGGCAATTCCTTTTTCCCGTTTTTTTCCCCCCGGTTTTTTGGGAATTCCGGGAATTCCGGGAATGCCCAGCGGGTGCTGCTGCCCCAGGGCTTCCCCGACAGCGTCAGCCCCGACTACGCCCGCTACCAGTGCTGGGACAGCCTGCAGGTACTGGTTTGTACTGGTTTGGGCTGGTTTGGACTGGTTTGGACTGGTTTGGGCTGGTTTGGAATGGTTTGGAATGGTTTGGGCTGGTTTGGACTGGTTTGGAATGGTTTGTACTGGTTTGGGCTGGTTTGGAATGGTTTGGACTGGTTTGGGCTGGTTTGGGCTGGTTTGTACTGGTTTGGGCTGGTTTGGGCTGGTTTGGGCTGGTTTGGGCTGGTTTGGACTGGTTTGGAATGGTTTGGACTGGTTTGTACTGGTTTGTACTGGTTTGTACTGGTTTGGGCTGGTTTGTACTGGTTTGGGCTGGTTTGGACTGGTTTGGGCTGGTTTGGGCTGGTTTGGAATGGTTTGGAATGGTTTGGGCTGGTTTGGACTGGTTTGTACTGGTTTGGGCTGGTTTGGGCTGGTTTGGGCTGGTTTGGGCTGCTTTGTACTGGTTTGTACTGGTTTGTACTGGTTTGGGCTGGTTTGGAAAGGTTTGGAAAGGTTTGGACTGGTTAGGATGGGTTTGTACTGGGAGGGAACTGGGTTTGGACTGGGGCTGGTTTTTTACTGGTTCTTACTGGGTTTTGGGGTCCGTACTGGTCCATACTGGTCCATACTGGTCCATACTGGTCTGTACTGGTCTGTACTGGTCCATACTGGTCCGTACTGGTCTGTACTGGTCCGTGCTGATCCATACTGGTCCGTACTGGTCCATACTGGTCTATACTGGTCCGTACCGGTCCATACTGGTTTATACCGGTTTATACCGGTTTATACTGGTCCGTACTGGTCCGTACTGGTCCATACCGGTCCGTACCGGTCCATACTGGTCTGTACTGGTTTATACTGGTCTGTACCAATCCATACTGGTCCGTACCGGTCCATACTGGTTTATACTGGTTTATACTGGTTTATACTGGTCCATACTGGTCTATACTGGTTTATACTGGTCCATACCAGTCCATACTGGTCCGTACCGGTCCATACTGGTCCATACTGGTCCGTACTGGTCCGTGCAGGCGCTCTGCTCCAGCCTGGCCTCCTCGCTCTCCACCCGGGCCGTGCTCGAGGCCGTCGGGGTCGGCGACGGCGCCGCCTCCGTCAGCGGGGCCGCGCTCACCTGGCTGCTGAGGGGTGCGCGGGGCACGCTGGGAAAATTCCCCAAAAATTCCCCGATTCCCGAATTCCCCAAATTCCGTAAATCCCCAATTCCCCAAATTCCATAAATCCCCAGTTCCCAAATTCCCAGAATTCCCCAAATTCCATAAATCCCCAATCCCCAAATCCCCAAATTCCCCAAAATCCAGAATTCCCAAATCCCCAGTTTCCAGAATTTCTAAATTCCCAAATTCCCCAAATTCCAAAATCCCCAAATCCCCAAATTCCATAAATCCCCAGTTCCCAAATTCTCAGATTCCCCAAATTCCCCAATTCCCCAAATTCCCCAAATTCTCAGATTCCCCAAATCCCCCAATTCCCAAATTCCCCAAATTCCAAAATCCCCAAATCCCCAAATTCCCAAATTCCCCAAAGTCCAAAATCCCCAAATTCCCCAAAGTCCAGAATTCTCAAATCCCCAATTTCCAGAATTTCTAAATTCCCAAATTCACAAATTCCCGAAATCCCCCAATTCCCAAATTCCAAAATCCCCAAATTCCCCAATTCCCAAAATTCCCCAAATCTCCTAAATCCCCAAATCCCAAATTCTCAAATTCCCCGATGTCCAGAATTCCCAAATCCCCAGTTTCCAGAATTTCTAAATTCCCAAATCCCCAAAATTCCCCAAATTCCCCAAATTCCCCAAATTCCCCAAATTCCCCAGTCCCAGCCGGAATTTCCCAGAATTCCCTGCCCGAATTCCCGGGGTTTTTCCCGCAGATGGGGTCGGGATCCTCACCAGGCTCCTCTTCGTGTGGCTGCAGGGGTGAGACTGGGAGGGACTGGGAGGGACTGGGAGGGAACTGGGAGGGACTGGGACGGACTGGGAGGGACTGGGATGGACTGGGAGGGACTGGGAGGGACTGGGAGGGAACTGGGAGGGACTGGGAGGGACTGGGACGGACTGGGACAGACTGGGAGGGAACTGGGAGGGACTGGGAGGGAACTGGGAGGGGCTGGGAGGGACTGGGAGGGAACTGGGAGGGACTGGGAGGGACTGGGATGGACTGGGAGGGACTGGGATGGACTGGGAGGGACTGGGAGGGAACTGGGAGGGGCTGGGAGGGACTGGGACGGACTGGGAGGAACTGGGAGGGACTGGGATGGACTGGGAGGGACTGGGAGGGACTGGGAGGGAACTGGGAGGGACTGGGAGGGACTGGGAGGGACTGGGAGGGACTGGGACGGACTGGGACAGACTGGGAGGGAACTGGGAGGAACTGGGAGGGACTGGGAGGCCCGTACTGCTTTATACTGGTTTATACTGCTTTATACTGCTTTATACTGGTTTATACTGGTTTATACTGGTTTATACTGATTTATACTGATTTATAGTGGTTTATACTGGTTTATACTGCTTTATACTGATTTATACTGGTTTATACTGGTTTATACTGGTCCTTACTGGTTTCCCTCCCCCAGGAGCCACCTGGACTGCGAGGCCAAGCAATGGCGGTGAGGCCCCGCCCCCTTCCCCCTTAAGCCCCGCCCCTTTCCCCATATATGGCCACTCTCACTTAAGCCCCGCCCCTTCCCCTTGCTGTGGCCACGCCCACACGTCCATCTAAGGGCAGGCCCCGCCCCCCCGGCAGGTTCATGGCGGATCTGCTCAATGACGTCGCCCTGGTGCTGGAAATCCTGGCTCCCCATTGGCTGAGCCTCGGCCCCGCCCTCCTGGTCATGGCGGCCGCCACCAGGGTGGGACTGGGAGGGACTGGAAGAGACTGGGAGGGACTGGGAGGGACTGGGAGGGAACTGGGAGGGACTGGGAGGGAACTGGGAGGGAACTGGGAGGGACTGGGATGGACTGGGAGGGACTGGGAGGGACTGGGAGGGAACTGGGATGGACTGGGAGGGACTGGGAGGGACTGGGAGGGACTGGGAGGGAACTGGGAGGGACTGGGAGGAAACTGGGATCGACTGGGAGGGAACTGGGATGGACTGGGATGGACTGGGAGGAACTGGGAGGGACTGGGAGGGAACTGGGAGGGACTGGGAGGGAACTGGGATCGACTGGGAGGGAACTGGGATGGACTGGGATGGACTGGGAGGAACTGGGAGGGACTGGGATGGACTGGGAGGGAACTGGGATCGACTGGGAGGGAACTGGGAGGGACTGGGAGGGACTGGGAGGGAACTGGGATGGACTGGGAGGGACTGGGAGGGGAATGGGAGGGACTGGGAGGGAACTGGGAGGGACTGGGAGGGACTGGGAGGGAACTGGGAGGGAACTGGGAGGGACTGGGAGGGAACTGGGAGGGACTGGGAAGTCCTTGGAGGGTCACTGGTCTGTACTGGGAGGGACTGGGAGTCAGTGTAGGGACCTAAACCAGTTTATACTGGTTTATACCGGTTTATACTGGTTTACACTGGTTTTTTCCCTTTGTACCGGTTCAAACCGGTGCTAACCGGTTTATACTGGTCCGTACTGGTTGATACTGGTTTTTACTGGTGGCAGTGCGTGGTGGGCGTGGCCGGCGGCGCCACCAGGGCGGCCCTGGCCGTGCACCAGGCCCGGAGGGACAACGTGGCCGACGTGGCCGCCAAGGACAGCAGCCAGGTGGGACTGGTTTATACTGGTTTGGACTGGGAGGGTTCATACTGGTTTATACTCGTTTATACTGGTTTGTACTGGCGGGTGACAAATGAGCTGCCATTCCAAGATGGCCGCCTAGCGAGTTATCCAAGATGGCCGCCCTGGCCAGCAGCCAGGTGGGACTGGTTTATACTGGTTTAAACTGGGAGGGGTCCAGACTGGTTTATACTGGTTTCTACTGGTCCATGGCGGGTGACAAATGAGCTGCCATTCCAAGATGGCCGCCAAACGTCACAACCCAAGATGGCCGCCTAGCGAGTTATCCAAGATGGCCGCCAGCAGCCAGGTTGGACTGGGAGCACTGGGTTGGACTGGTTTATACTGGTTTGGACTGGGAGGGGGCCAGACCGGTCCATACCGGTCCATACTGGTTTGTGCTGGTCCATACTGGTTTATACTGATTTATACTGGTCCATACTGGTTTATACCGGTTTGTACCGGTCCATACTGGTTTATACTGGTCCATACTGGTTTATACTGGTTTATACTGGTCCATACCGGTCCATACTGGTTTATACTGCTTTGTACCGGCCCATACTGGTTTATACTGGTCCATACTGGTTTGTACCGGTCTATACTGGTTTGTACTGGTTTGTACCGGTCTATACTGGTTTATCCTGGTTTGTACCGGTCCATACTGGTTTGTACCAGTCCATACTGATTTATACCGGTTTGTACCAGTCCATACTGGTTTGTACTGGTCCATACCGGTCCATACTGGTTTATACTGGTTTTTACTGGCCCATACTGGTTTATACCGGTTTATACCGGTCCATACTGGTCCATACTGGTTTATACTGGTCCGTACCGGTCCATACTGGTTTATACTGGTCTGTACTGGGCAGGAGACGCTGGTGAACGGGGCGGGGCTCCTGCTGTCGCTGCTGCTCCTCCCCCTGCTGGACGGGCGGCCACGGTGAGGGGGCGGGGCCTGAGGGGGGCGGGGCTTGAGAGGTGGGTGTGGCTTTGGAAGGGGGCGTGGCTTGAAGGAGGTGGGGGAGGGGCTTAAACGGGTTGTTGGGGAAAGGGGAGGGGCTTAAAGGGGCGTGGCCTGGGGCAATGGGTGGGGTTTAAAGGGGGAGGAGCAAAACAAAGGGGAGGGGCTTAAGGTGGGAGGGGCCTAAATGGGGCGGGGCTTGAACGGGGAGGGGTTTTGGGAAAGGGGGCGTGGCCTAAAAAGGGAGAGGTTTGAAGGGGCGGGGCTAAAAAGCTTGAGGGGCGGGGTTGGGCTGAACGGGGCGTGGCTCAGAAAGGGGCGGGGCTTAAAGGTCCTCAGGTGTTCGCAGGTGTGGGCGTGGCCCAGGTGAGGTGGGAGGGGCTCTCAATTGAGGTGGGCGTGGTTTTTTGGGGAGTTAATGAGGTGGGTGTGGCGCGTCGGCGCGTTTGATGGGGGTGGGCGTGGCTTATCGCCCCGGGCCACGCCCACCCCCCTCACCTGTCCAGCCTCACCTGGGCCGCCCTGAGCCTCCTGCTGGCCGCTCACCTGGGCTCCAACCTGGCCGCCCTGGCCTCCCTGACCCTGACCTCCCTCAACCGGCCCCGCCTCCGCCTGGCCATTGGCTGGGCGCTGCGAGGGGGCGGGGACAAAGGGGAAAGGGGCGTGGCTTGGCCGGGGAAGGGCGGGGTCAAGCTGGAGCTGCCCCGCCCCCAGCAGGTGAACCCCAGGGAGCCGCTGCTGCCAGGTGAGGGCACCTGGGGGGGGGTTGGGCCTCACCTGGGCACACCTGGGCACACCTGGGCACACCTGGGCACACCTGGGCACACCTGGATGACGTCACCGCCCCTCCCTCCCTCCCTCCCCCCAGGGTTGGGTTCCCGGCTCCGGCTCCACTTGGGGGCGCCCTGGGAGCAGCTGGTGAGCAGGTGAGCAGGGAATTCTGGGAATGCCGGGAATTCGGGAAATCCGGGAGCTTGGAGGAGGATTTGGGGATTTTGGGGGGGATTTTTTGGGATTTTTCGGGGGATTCTTGGGGGGATTTTTTGGGGATTTTTTTGGGATTTTTTGGGGATTTTTTGGGAAATTTGGGGGTTTTTTGGGGGGGATTTTTTTGAAATTTTCTGGGGATTTTTTGGGAAATTTGGGGATTTTTTGGGGGGGATTTTTTGGGATTTTTGGGGGGATTTTTTGGGAAATTTTCGGGGGATTTTTTGGGAAATTTGGGGTTTTTCGGGGAGGATTTTTTGGAAATTTTCTGGGGATATTTTAGGAAATTTGGGGATTTTTTGGGGGGTATTTTTTGGAAGTTTTCTGGGAATTTTTTGGAAAATTTGGGGATTTTTTGGGAATTTTCGGGGGATTCTTGGGGGGATTTTTTTGAAATTTTCTGGGGATTTTTGGGAAAATTTGGGGATTTTTTGGGGGGGATTTTTTGGAAATGTTCTGGGGATTTTTTGGGAAATTTGGGGATTTTTGGGGGGGGGATTTTTTGGGGATTTTTTTGGAAATTTGGGGATTTTGGAGGGGGGATTTTTTGGAAATTTTCTGGGGATTTTTTTGGGAAATTTGGGGATTTTTGGGGGGATTTTTTGGAAATTTTCTGGGGATTTTTTGGGAAATTTGGGGTTTTTTCTTTGGATTTTTTTGGGGATTTGAGGGAAATATTTTTGGGGGATTTTTTGGAGAATTTGGGGGATTTTTTTATTATTTTTTGGGAGATTTCGGAGGATTTTTTGGGGCGATTTTGGGGGAATTTGGGGAGGGGGTTTAAAATTGTTTTGGTCAATTTTTTGGAATTTTTTTGTGATTTTTTAAAAATTTATTATTAATTTTTTGGTGATTTTTTTATTTTTTTGGGGGGATTTTGGATATTTTGTGGGATTTTTTGGGAGATCTTTGGGGAATTCTGAGATTTTTGTGGGAATTTTGCCAAATTTGGGGATTTTTTTTCATGGTTTTTTTTTTTTTTCCCCCAGCGAGGCGGAATTCCGGAAAGCTCTGGAATGTGGGAGCCCCGATTACGTCATCGTGCTCCGTCCCTCCCGAGGTGGGTCCCCGAAATTCGGGAGAAGAAACCCAAAAATTCCTCAAAATTCTGAAAATTTGGTGGAAAAAGGAAAAAATTTGGGAGAAATGGAGCAAAAAAATGGCAAAATTTTGGAGGAAAAACGCAAAATTCCCAAATTTTTAGGAGAAAAAAGGAGAAAAATTTTCAAAATTTTAGGGAAAGGAGAAAAAAAATTCCCAAAATTTCAAAATTTGGGGGAAATGGAGCAAAAAAGACAAAAAATTTGGAGGAAAAACCTCAAAGTTCCCAAATTCTGGGGTGAAAAGGAGGAAAATTCCCAAATTCGGGGGGAAATTTGAGCAAAATTTGGGATTCTCAGGGTGGATTTTGCCTCCATTTTCCCGAATTTTTTCAATTTTTTCCCCCAATTTTGGAATTTTCACATCGGGATTTTTTTGGGGGAAATTCCCAAATTTCAGGAGGGGTATTTTTTTGGGGGGGGGGGGAAATCCCCAAATTTTCAGCCTTGATTCCCTCAAATTTTGGGCTTTTGAGCTGAATTTTGGGGTAAATTCGCCTCCATTTTCCTCATTTTTTCCCCCAAATTTTTGAATTTTCACACCGGGTTTTTTTTCCTTAAAAAATTCCCAAATTTTGGTGGTTTTTTTTTTTTTTGTGGGGGGAGGGTGGTTTTTTTGGACTGGTTCAGACTGGTTTGGACTGGTTCGCCTTGAGCTCGTTACTGGTTTATATCGGGTTGAAGGGATTTGTTCAAAATGGCCGCCCAAAATGGCTGCCCCCTGCAGAGTTTCCAAAATGGCCACCCAAAATGGCTGGCCCCAGCGGAGTTCCCAAAATGGCCGCCCCCAGCGGAGTTCCCAAAATGGCCGCCCAAAATGGCTGCCCCCAGCGGAGCTCCCAAGATGGCCGCCCCCATTTTGGCCTGCTGTTGATCCGTACTGGTTTATACTGGTCCAAACTGGTTTATACTGGTCCAAACTGGTTTATACTGGTCCGTACTGGTCCGAACTGGTTTATACTGGTCCAGACTGGTCCAAACTGGTTTATACTGGTCCAAACTGGTTTATACTGGTCCAGACTGGTCCAAACTGGTTTATACTGGTCCAATCTGGTTTCTACTGGTCCAGACTGGTTTATACTGGTCCAAACTGGTTTATACTGGTCCGTACTGGTCCGAACTGGTTTATACTGGTCTGTACTGGTTTATACTGGTCTGTACTGGTCCAAACTGGTTTCTACTGTTTTATACTGGTCCAAACTGGTTTCTACTGGTCCAAACTGGTCCAAACTGGTTTCTACTGGTTTATACTGGTCCAAACTGGTTTATACTGGTCCAAATTGGTTTCTACTGGTTTATACTGGTCCAGACTGGTCCGGACTGGTTTATACTGGTCCAGACTGGTTTATACTGGTCCGTACTGGTCTGAACTGGTTTATACTGGTCCGTACTTGTCCAAACTGGTTTGTACTGGTCCAAACTGGTTTATACTGGTCCAGACTGGTCCATACTGGTTTATACTGGTCCGTACTGGTCCGAACTGGTTTCTCCTGTTTTTTTTTTCCTTTTCCAGGCTGGGTGGGGGTTGGGCTGCGGCGGGGGGCGCCCCCCCAGGCCCCTCTGCTGGGCTGTGCCCAGGCCCTGCTGCTGGAGCAGCTGCTGGGGGAGGATTTGGGGGCCCGGACCCCGCTGGGGGAGCTCCTGGGACCCCTCCAGAGGCGCCTGCGGAGCTGCCGTGAGCATCCGGGAATTGCGGGGATTTGGGGGGATTTTTGGGATTTTTGGGGGATTTTTTGGGAGTTTTTAAGGGATTTTTAAGGGATTTTTGAGGGATTTTTAAGGGATTTTAAAGGGATTTTTAGGGTTTTTTTTAGGGATTTTTTAAGGGATTTTTAAGGGATTTTAAAGGGATTTTAAATGGATTTTTAAGGGAATTTTAAGGGATTTTAAAGGGATTTTTTATGGATTTTTTAGGGGAATTTAAGGGATTTTTTTAGGGAATTTTAAGGGATTTTTAAAGGGATTTTTAAAGGGATTTTTAAGGGATTTTTAAAGGGATTTAAAAGGGATTTTTAAAGGGATTTTTAAAGGGATTTTTAAAGGGATTTTTTAAGGGATTTTTAAGGGATTTTTAAAGGGATTTTTAAAGGGTTTTTTAAGGGATTTTTGAGGGATTTTTAAGGGATTTTGGAGGGATTTTTAAGGGATTTTTAAAGGGATTTTAAAGGGATTTTAAGGGATTTTTTAGGGATTTTAAAGGGATTTTTTAAGGGATATTTGAGGGATTTTGAGGGATTTTTTTAGGGATTTTTTAGGGATTTTTTAAGGGAATTTAAGGATTTTTTTAGGGATTTTAAAGGGATTTTTAAAGGGATTTTAAGTGATTTCTTTAGGCAATTTAAGGGATTTTTTAGGGTTAAAAAATGAGATTTTGGGGGGGAGATTTTAAGGGGATTTTGGGGATTTTTGAAGGAATTTTTTGGGAATTCCTGGAGGAATTTGGGGGGAAATTTGGGGAGGAATTTGGGGAATTCTGGGTGGATTTGGGGGAGAATTTTGGGAATTCGGGCAGATTTTGGGGCTGAATTTGGGGAATTTTGGGGTCTGAATTTTTGGAATTTTGGGGACTGAATTTGGGGAATTTTGGGGCTGAATTTGGGAATTTGGGGCTGAATTTGGGGAATTTTGGGAGCTGAATTTTTGGGAATTTTGGGGCTGAATTTGGGGAATTTTGGGGCTGAATTTGGCGCATTTGGGAGCTGAATTTTGGGAATTTTGGGGCTGAATTTTTGGGAGTTTTGGGGCTGAATTTTTGGGAATTTTGGGGCTGAATTTTTGGGAATTTGGGGGCTGAATTTTTGGGAATTTTGGGGCTGAATTTTTGGGAATTTTGGCGCTGAATTGGGGAATTTCGGGGCTGAATTTTTGGAATTTCGGGGCTGAATTTGGGGCTGAATTTCTGGGAATTTTGGGACTGAATTTGGGGAATTTTGGGGCTGAATTTGGGGAATTTTGGGACTGAATTTGGGGAATTTTGGGGCCGAATTTGGGGAATTTTAAGGGTGAATTTCTGGAATGTTGGGGCTGAATTTGGGGAATTTTGGGCTGAATTTTTGGGAATTTTGGGACTGAATTTGGGGAATTTTGGGGCTGAATTTGGGGAATTTTGGGGCTGAATTTTTGGGCTGAATTTGGGGAATTTTGGAGCTGAATTTGGGAATTTTGGGGCTGAATTTGGGGAATTTTGGGGCTGAATTTTTGGGAATTTTGGGGCTGAATTTTTGGGAATTTTGGGCTGAATTTGGGGAATTTTGGGGCTGAATTTTTGGGAATTTTGGGGCTGAATTTCTGGGAATTTGGGGCTGATTTTTGGGAATTTTGGGGCTGAATTTGGGGAATTTTGGGGCTGAATTTCTGGGAATTTTGGGGCTGATTTTTGGAATTTTGGGGCTGAATTTGGGGAATTTTGGGCTGAATTTGGGGAATTTTGGGGCTGAATTTGGGGAATTTTGGGGCTGAATTTTTGGGAATTTTGGGGCTGAATTTGGGGAATTTTGGAGCTGAATTTGGGGCATTTTGGGGCTGAATTTGGGGAATTTTGGGTCTGAATTTGGGGAATTTTGGGGCTGAATTTTTGGGAATTTTTGGGAATTTGGGTCTGAATTTGGGGAATTTTGGGTCTTAATTTGGGGAATTTTGGGGCTGAATTTTTGGGAATTTTGGGGCTGAATTTTTGGGGATTTTGGAGCTGAATTTTTGGGAATTTTGGGCTGAATTTGGGGAATTTTGGGGCTGAATTTGGGGAATTTTGGGAGCTGAATTTGGGGAATTTGGAGCTGAATTTTGGAATTTTGGGGTGAATTTGGGGAATTTTGGGGCTGAATTTGGGGAATTTTGGGGCTAAATTTTGGGGCATTTTGGGGCTAAATTTTGGGGCATTTGGGGCTGAATTTGGGACATTTTGGGGCTGAATTTTTGGAATTTTGGGGCTGAATTTGGGGAATTTGGGGCTGAATTTGGGGAATTTTGGGGCTGAATTTGGGGAATTTGGGGCTGAATTTGGGGAATTTTGGGCCTGAATTTGGGGAATTTTGGGGCTGAATTTGGGGCATTTTGGGCTGAATTTGGGGCATTTTGGGGCTGAATTTTTGGAATTTTGGGCTGAATTTGGGGAATTTTGGGGCTGAATTTGGGAATTTTGGGGCTGGAATTTTGGGAATTTGGGGGCTGAATTTGGGAATTTTGGGGCTGAATTTGGGGCATTTTGGCGCTGAATTTTGGGAATTTTGGGGCTGAATTTGGGGAATTTTGGGGCTGAATTTTGGGGCATTTTGGGGCTGAATTTGGGGAATTTTGGGGCTGAATTTCTGGGAATTTTGAGGCTGAATTTTGGGAATTTTGGGGCCAAATTTGGGGAATTTTGGGGCTGAATTTTTTGGAATTTCGTGTCCACCCCCCCAGCGCCGGGCGCGGTTCCCTGGGGGGTCCTGGCCGAGACCTCGCGGCTCTTCCGGGACCTTGGCCCCGCCCTCCTGCGAGGTTGGTGCTCAAACCCCCACTTCCGGTCCCACTTCCGGCCCCACTTCCGGTCCCACTTCCGGCCCCACTTCCGGCCCCACTTCCGGCCGGCGCTCTATGGTGGAGCTCACCGCGAGTGCGCCCCCTGCAGGCTTGGAGGCCGCCGGCTGGGACACGCAGCGCCCCCTGCTGGCCGCCGACGAGTGGCGCCTGGAGTGGGCGGAGCCGGTGCGAGAACACGCCCCCTGAAGGAGGCCACGCCCATTTTGGCGGGAAAAAGGGGGGTGGGGTGGGGAAGGCTCCCAGAAAATAAATAAAAAATACCGGAATTTTTGTAAATTTGGCGATTTTGAGTGAATTTTGGGTGAATTTGGGGGGAAAATTGAAGAATTTGGGGCGATTTTGGGGATTTGGGGAGGGTTTGGGGTCGTTTTTTTGGGGGAGGGGTTTTTTTTGGGTTTATTTCGGGCGATTTCAGGCGAAGTAACCCCAGAGGAAGGAGGCCACGCCCATCAGCACCAGCGCGTTGACGTTGACCAATCGGCTCCACTTGGGGTCCTCGGGGGGCGGAGCCTCGGGCCCAGGGGCCACGCCCCCGCTCCAGGCTCCGCCCCGGCGCCGCCTCCAAGTCTGGAATTGGAGGGAAAAAATCGGGAATTTTTTGGGAAAATCCCAAATTTTGGGTCCCAGGACCCTCCCAAACCTGAATTTTTTTCCTGAATCTCCCCAAATTTGGGGTTTTTTGGCCTCTCTTACCCCCGAGCGGACCCCCGGGGTTTGGGGGGGCTCCTTGGGCGTGTCCAGGTCGATCCGGGGCTCGCGGCTGTTCCGGAGGCTGAACACCAACCTGTGCAGCTGGGAGACGGAATCGGGGCAAAAACACTCAGAATTCAGCAAAATCGACCCGAAATTCATCAAAATCGACCCGAAATTCATCAAAATCGACCCAAAATTCGTAAAAATCGACCCAAAATTCATAAAAATCGACCCAAAATTCATAAAAATTGACCCGAATTCATAAAAATCGACCCGAAATTCATAAAAATTGATCTGAAATTCATAAAAATCGACCCGAAATTCATAAAAATCGACCCAGAATTCAGCGAATCCCCCCAAAAAATCCCCCAAAATAAAAAATAAATTTAAAAAAATTAAAAAAAAATAAAAAATTGAAAAAAATCCCCTAAAAAGATCGGAAAAAAAACCCCAAAAATCCAAAAAAATAAAAAAAATTTAAATTAAAAAAAAAACAAATAATCAGAAAAGAGCCCAAAAAAATCCCAGAAAGTCCAAAAAATTTTAAAAAAACCCAAAGAAAATCGGAAAAAAAAATTTGAAAAAAAAAATTTGAAAAAAAAAATTGAAAAAAAAAATCGGAAAAATCCCCAAAAAATTAAAGATAATCAACCCCCCCCAAAAAAAATTGTAAAACATCCCCAAAAAGGGGATGCAAAAAACCAAAAAAAATTTTAAAAAATCGAAGAAAAATCCAAAAAAATTTTAAAAATTGAAAAAACAAACAAAAAAAAATTGGAAAAAGTGAAAAAAAAATCAACCTTACCCCCATAAAAGAAAAATAGGGAAAAATCCCAAAATAAGTAAAAAATAGAAAAAAACTCAAATAAATAAATTAAAAAAAAGAAAACCACCACAAAAATAAAATAATAAACAAAAAAAATCGGAAAAATCGTCAAAAAATTTAAAAAAACCCAAAAAATCTAAAAAAACCAAAAAAACCCCGAAAAAAAACCAGAAAACCATCACCCAAACCCAAAAATGAAATAATAATAATAATAATAAATCGGAAAAAAACCTCAAAATAATAAGAAATAAAATTAAAAAAATATTAAATAATAATAATAAAAATCGGGGAAAAAACCTAAAAAAAAATCCCAAAAAATCTAAAAAAATCTAAAAAAAACCCAATAAAAAACCCAAAAAATAAAACAAACAAACAAAAAAAAAACACCCAACAAAAAACCTCCAAAAAATCAAAATAAAAATCAAAAAATATCTAAAAAAACTCAAACAAAAACAAATAAACAAAAAAAAATCCTAAAAAATCTGAAAAACCCCAAAAAAACAAAATCCCAAAAAACCTAAAAGAAACCCAAAAAAAAACCCCCAAAACCCAAAAACCCCTCAAAAAATCTAAAAAAAACCCCAAAAAATACCCCAAAAAATCCCAAAAAAATCCGAAAAGAACCCCAAAAAACCCCCCAAAATCCCCCAAAAAAACCCCCAAAAATCCCCCCAAAAAAATCCCGCGCTGTGACTCACGTGGACGGTGGGGATGGGCGGGGTGCAGAGCGAGACGCCGAGCACCAGCGCGCAGGTGAGCAGGAAGAGCAGGGCGGCGAAGTGCAGGTAGTGCAGGCCGCAGAGCAGGCGGGGGCAGCGGCCGGGGCTGCCGCAGGTGCCCGAGCCCAGCAGGAACTCGGGGACCAGCCGGGCCAGGCCCAGCCCCAGCCCCCCAGCAGCCCCCAGAACGCGCCCTGGGGGGGGGGACAGGTGTGACCAGGTGTGAACAGGTGTGTGCAACAACCCCCTTTAACCCCTCCCAGGTGTGCCCCAGGTGTGCCCCAGGTGTGAGCCCCAAAGCCCATTTAAACATGACCAGGTGTACCTAGGTGTGCCCCAAGTCTGTGCCCAGGTGTGCCTCAGGTGTGCCCTAGGTTTGCGCCCAGGTGTGCCCCAGGTGTGCCCCAGGTGTGTGTTCAGGTGTGCCCCAGGTGTGTGCACCAAACCCCATTTAAACACCACCAGGTGTGCCCCAGGTGTGCCCCAAGCCCGTGCCCAGGTGTGTGCACCAAACCCCCTTTAACCCCTCCCAGGTGTGTGCCCACGTGTGCCCCAGGTGTGCCCAGGTGTGAACAGGTGTGTGTACAGGTGTGTGCACCAAACCCCCTTTAACCCCTCCCAGGTGTGTGCCCACGTGTGCCCCAGGTGTGCCCAGGTGTGCCAGGTGTGTGCACAGGTGTGTGCCCCAAAGCCCATTTAAACGACCACCAGGGTGTGCCCAGGTGTGCCCAGGTGTGTGCCCCAAACCCCCTTTAACCCCTCCCAGGTGTGTGCACAGGTGTGCCCCAAAGCCCATTTAAACACCACCAGGTGTGCTCCAGGTGTGCCCAGGTGTACCCCAGCTGTGCCCAGGTGTACCCCAGGTGTGCCCAGGTGTGTGCACAGGTGTGCCCCAGGTGTGCCCCAGGTGTGTGCACAGGTGTGCCCCAGGTGTGCCCCAGGTGTGCCCCAGGTGTGTGCACCAAACCCCATTTAAACACCACCAGGTGTGCCCAGGTGTGTTATTTACCTGCCCAGGTGTGCCCCAGGTTCTCCCAGCTGGCCCCAGGTGTGTCCCCAGGTGCCCCCAGGTGCCCCCAGGTGCCCCCAGGTGTGCCCAGGTTTACCCCAGCTGTGCCCAGGTGCCCCCAGCTGCCCCCAGGTGTCCCCAGGTGTGCCCAGGTGTGCCCAGGTGTGCCCCAAACCCCCTTTAACCCCTCCCAGGTGCCCCCAGCTGCCTCCAGCTGCCCCCAGCTGCCCCCAGGTGCCCCCAGGTGCCCCCAGGTACCCCCAGCTGCCCCCAGGTGTCCCCAGGTACCCCCAGGTACCCCCAGGTGTACCCCAGCTGCCCCCAGGTGCCCCCAGCTGCCCCCAGCTGCCCCCAGCTGCCCCCAGGTGTCCCCAGGTACCCCAGGTACCCCCAGGTGTACCCCAGCTGCCCCAGGTGCCCCCAGCTGCCCCCAGGTGTATCCCCAGGTGCCCCAGGTGCGCTCACCGGCTCGTTGACGCGCGGCACGAACACGGCCAGGAAGAAGACGGCGGCGACGGGCGGGGCCAGGTAGGAGGCCAGGGCCTGGATGTAATCGAAGAGCTGCCCCCCCCGCGCCGCCTCCACCACCGGCAGCCAGGCCAGGCTCAGCCCCACCATGGCCACCACCCACAGCCTGGCAGGGGAGGGGGGACAGGTGAGCTCAGGTGAGCTCACCTGGGCTCACCCCGAAAAAATTCGGGGTCGTTCGGAGGAGGGGAACCCCGAAATTTGGGGGGTTTGAGGTCACCTGGGCACACCTGGGGGCACCTGGGGGCACCTGGGGGTACCTGGGCCCACCTGAGCTCCTCACCTGGGCTCACCTGGGGGCACCTGAGCTCACCTGGGCTCACCCCGAAAAAATCCGGGGTCGTTTTGAGGTTGGGAATCCCAGAATTTGGGGTTTTTGAGCTCACCTGGGCACATCTGGGCACCTCACCTGGGCTCACCCCGAAAAGATTCGGGGTCGTTCCGAGGTCGGGAACCCCCAAAATTTGGGGATTTTTGAGGTCATCTGTCCTGCTCAGGTGAGGCAGGTGAGCCCTGGGGGTCCCTCAAGAAACCCAAATTAGGGTGTCCCAGGTGAGATCAGCTGTCCCCAGGTGTGCCCAGGTAAATCCAGGTAACCCCAGGTGCCCCCAGGTGTGCCCCAGGTGTGCCCAGGTGTGCCCTCACCTGTCCCAGGTGTGCCCAGGTACCCCCAGGTGCGCCCAGGTGCTCCCAGGTGTGTCCCTCACCTGTCCCAGGTGTGCCCAGGTGCCCCCAGCTGTGCCCCAGGTGTGCCCAGGTGTGCCCTCACCTGCCCCGGGTGCCCCCGGGTGCCCCCAGGTGCCCCCAGGTGTGCCCAGGTGTGCGCAGGTGTGCCTCACCTGCCCCAGCTGTGCCCTCACCTGCCCCAGGTGTGTCCCTCACCTGCCCCAGGTGTCCCTCACCTGCCCCAGGTGTGCCTCACCTGCCCCAGCTGTGCCCTCACCTGCCCCAGGTGTCCCTCACCTGCCCCAGGTGTGCCTCACCTGCCCCAGCTGTGCCCTCACCTGCCCCAGGTGTGTCCCTCACCTGCCCCAGGTGTCCCCAGGTGTTCCCCAGGTGTGCCTCACCTGCCCCAGGTGTCCCTCACCTGCCCCAGGTGTGCCCTCACCTGCCCCAGGTGTGCCCTCACCTGCCCGCCAGCAGCAGGTGCCGCGGCCCCGCCCCCGGCCGCAGCCTCCTGTAGACGTCGAGGGTGAAGAGCGCCCCCGAGCTGGCGAAGATGGAGGCCAGCGAGGACATCAGGGCGGCCAGGACCACGGCCAGCATCAGCCCCCGCAGCCCTAATTAACGGTAATTAGCCATTAATGATCGATTAATAACGATTAATAACCGATTAATGATCAACAACGGCGAAAAAACGGCGAAAATCGGCGAAGGAACGGCGAAAATCGGGCGGAAAACGGGGTTATTAGCCGGGAAATGAAGGGTTAATGAGGAGTTATTAGCGCTAATAATGATTTAATTAATTTATTAGGAGGTATTAATTGCTATTATTTACTATAACGGGGTTATTAGCCCGGAAATGAAGGGTTAATGAGGAGTTATTAGCGCTAATAATGTGTTAATTAATTCATTAGGAGGTATTAATTACTATTAATACTATTAATTACTATTTATTACTATAACGGGGTTATTAGCCCGGAAATAAAGGGTTAATAGGGAGTTATTAGCGCTAATAATGTGTTAATTAATTCATTAGGAGGTCCTAATAATTCCTGATGACGGCTAATAAAGGTCTAATGATGCGTATTAATTACTATTATTTAGTATAACGGGGTTATTAGCCCGGAAATAAAGGGTTAATAAGGATTTATTAGCGCTAATAATGTGTTAATTAATTAGTTAAGAGGTATTAATTACTATTAATTACTATAACGGGGTTATTAGCCCGGAAATGAAGGGTAATAGGGAGTTATTAGCGCTAATAATGTGTTAAATAATTAGTTAAGAGGTATTAATGACTATTATTTACTGTAACGGGGTTATTAGCCCGGAAATGAAGGGTTAATAGGGAGTTATTAGCGCTATTAGCTAATAACTTAGCTAATTATTATTCATATTTAAATTTTTATATTAATTTATATTTAATTATTATTATTAAAAAAAAATTAATATTAATTTATATTTTATTATTATTTATATTTAATTATTATTAGCGCTAATAGCGCTAATAATGTTTTAATTAATTCGTTAAGCAGTCCTAATAATTCCTAATGGCAGCTAATAAAGCTCTAATAATTAATTAAGAATAGCTAATAATGCGTATTAATTAGTATTATTTACTATAACGGGGTTATTAGCCCAGAAATAAAGGGTTAATGAGGAGATATTAGTGCTAATAGCTAATAACTTAGCTAATTATTATTTTATATAATTTTAAAAATATTTTTATATATTTTTATTATTATTATTATTATTAAAAACATTTTTATATTAATTTATATTTAATTATTATTTATATTTAATTATTATTAACACTAATAGCGCTAATAATGTTTAATTAATTCATTAACAGGTCCTAATAATTCCTAATGGCGGCTAATAAAGCTCTAATAATTATTAGGAATGGCTAACTACGCATATTAATTACTATTTATGGCAAACAATGTTTTAATTAATTCATTAAGCGATCCTAATAATTCCTAATGACGGCTAATAAAGCTCTAATAATCCATTAATAACAGCTAACGACGCGCATTAATTACTCTTTACGACAAAGGACATTTTAATTAATTAGTTAAGAGGTCCTAATAACCCCTAATGGCGGCTAATAAGCTCTAATAATCCATTAATACGGCTATTAATTACTATTTATGGGAAATGATATTTTAATTAATTCATTAAATGGTCCTAATAATTCCTAATGGCAGCTAATAAAGCTCTAATAATCCATTAATACAGCTATTAATTACTATTTACGGCAAAGGACATTTTAATTAATTCGTTAATCTGTCCCAATAACCCCTAACGAGGGCCGATCGAGGCCCCGGCGGTTAATTAACGATTAATGAACTAATTACCGTGGGGCAGCAGGCCCAGCACCAGGCGGGGGTAGGCCCCGATGGTTAATTAACGATTAATTAACTAATTACCGTGGGGCAGCAGGCCCAGCACCAGGCGGGGGTAGGCCCCGATGGTTAATTAACGATTAATGAACTAATTACCGTGGGGCAGCAGGCCCAGCACCAGGCGGGGGTAGGCGACGTTGATTAATGAACTAATTACCGTGGGGCAGCAGGCCCAGCACCAGGCGGGGGTAGGCGACGTTGGAGCAGCCGAGGGGGGAACCGCAGGCCCGGGAGCAGCCCTGGGGGTCAGCGCAGCCCACCACCTCTGCGGGACCAGTACAGACCAGTATAAACCAGTAAAAAACCAGTACAGACCAGTATGGACCAGTATGGACCGGTATGGACCGGTACGGATCAGTATAAACCAGTATGGACCAGTATAGACTGGTACGGACCAGTATAAACCAGTACAGACCAGTATAGACCAGTATGGACCAGTATAGACTGGTATGGGCCAGTATGGACCAGTATGGACCGGTATGGTACAGTATGGACCAGTATAGACCGGTATGGACTGGTATGGGCCAGTATGGACCAGTATGGACCAGTACAGACCAGTATGGATCGGTATGGACCAGTATGGACCAGTATAGACCAGTATGGACCAGTATGGACCGGTATGGACCAGTATGGACCAGTATAAACCAGTATGGACCAGTACGGACCAGTATGGACCAGTATAAACCAGTATGGACCAGTATGGACCAGTATAAACCATTATAAACCAGTAAAAAACCAGTATGGACCGGTATGGACCAGTATGGACCAGTATGGACCAGTATGGACCAGTATAGAACAGTACAGACCAGTAAAAACCAGTATAAACCAGTATGGACTGGTATGGGCCAGTATAGACCAGTATAAACCAATATAAACCAGTATAAACCAGGATAAACCAGTATAAACCAGTATAAACCAGTATGGACCAATGGCTGGCCATAACGGGGGCGCCATCTTGGGCAGCCATCTTGGAGACTCCGCTGGGGGCGGCCATTTTGTGAACTCCGCTGGGGGCGGCCATTTTGGGCGGCCATTTTGGGAACTCCGCTGGGGGCGGCCATTTTGGGCGGCCATTTTGTGAGCTCCACAGGAGGCAGCCATCTTGGGCAGCCATTTTGGGCGGCCATTTTGAACAAATCCCTTCAACCCGATATAAACCAGTCCAAACCAGTCCAAACCAGTCCAAACCAGTCCAAACCAGTCCAAACCAGTCCAAACCAGTCCAAAAAGGGCGTCTGACCTGGGAAGAGGACGCGGGCGGCCATGCCGGGCAGCACCATCAGGAACATGGGCAGCACCTTCAGGTACCCGCAGAGGACGCAGCCGGCGCGGACGTGGGTGAGGGAGCGGCCGGCCAGGCAGCGCTGCACGATCACCTGGGGGCGGACCAGTACAGACCAGTATAAACCAGTACGGACCAGTATGGACCAGTATAGACCAGTATGGACCGGTATGGAACAGTATGGACCAGTATGGACCAGTATGGACCAGTATGGACCAGTATAGACCAGTATAGACCAGTACGGACCAGTATGGACCAGTATGGACCAGTATAAACCAGTACGGACCAGTATAAACCAGTACGGACCAGTATGGACCAGAATGGACCAGTATAAACCAGTATAGACCAGTACGGACCAGTATGGACCAGTATGGACCAGTATAAACCAGTATGGACCAGTATGGACCAGTATGGACCAGTATAAACCAGTACGGACCAGTATAAACCAGTATGGACGAGTATAAACCAGTATGGACCAGTATGGACCAGTATGGACCAGTATGGACCAGTATAAACCAGTATAAACCAGTATGGACCAGTATGGACCGGTATGGACCAGTATGGACCAGTATGGACCAGTATGGACCAGTATGGACCAGTACGGACCAGTATGGACCAGTATGGACCAGTACGGACCAGTACGGACCAGTATGGACCAGTACGGACCAGTATGGACCAGTATGGACTGGTATGGACCGGTATGGACCGGTATGGACCGGTACGGACCAGTATGGACCGGTACGGACCAGTATGGACCGGTATGGACCAGTATGGACCAGTATGGACTGGTACGGACCAGTATGGAGCAGTATGGACCAGTACGGACCAGTACGGACCAGTACGGACCGGTACGGACCGGTACGGACCGGTACGGACCAGTATGGACCAGTATGGACCAGTATGGACCAGTACGGACCAGTATGGACCAGTACAAACCAGTACAGACCAGTACAGACCAGTTGCAGCCCAGTGCCACCTCTGTCCCCCTCCCAGTTCATTCCCAGTTCCCCCCAGTCCCTCCCAGTAAAACCCAGCACAAGCCATCCCAGTATAACCCAGTACAGCCATTCCCAGTACAAACCAGTATAAACCAGTACAAACCAGTACCTGATCCGTGCACCAGTACCAGGCACTGATGATCCCCAGCCCCAGGAGCAGCCCCGGCCAGGGCAGGTCCCCCTGGCTCCCAGTATAACCCAGTATAACCCAGTCTAACCCAGTCCAGCCATTCCCAGTACAAACCAGTACAAACCAGTACAAACCAGTACAAACCAGTACAAACCAGTACAAACCAGTACCTGATCCGTACACCAGTACCAGGCTGAGATGATGCCCAGCCCCAGGAGCAGCCCCGGCCAGGGCAGGTCCCCCTGGCTCCCAGTATAACCCAGTCTAACCCAGTACAGCCATTCCCAGTACAAACCAGTACAAACCAGTACAAACCAGTACCTGATCCGTGCACCAGTACCAGGCTGAGATAATCCCCAGCCCCAGGAGCAGCCCCGGCCAGGGCAGGTCCCCCTGGCTCCCAGTATAACCCAGTATAACCCAGTACAGCCATTCCCAGTCCAAACCAGTACAAACCAGTACAAACCAGTACAAGCCAGTACAAACCAGTACAAACCAGTACCTGATCCGTACACCAGTACCAGGCTGAGATGATCCCCAGCCCCAGGAGCAGCCCCGGCCAGGGCAGGTCCCCCTGGCTCCCAGTATAACCCAGTATAACCCAGTCCAGCCATTCCCAGTACAAACCAGTACAAACCAGTACAAACCAGTACAAACCAGTACCTGATCCGTGCACCAGTACCATGCTGAGATGATGCCCAGCCCCAGGAGCAGCCCCGGCCAGGGCAGGTCCCCCTGGCTCCCAGTATAACCCAGTATAACCCAGTACAGCCATTCCCAGTACAAACCAGTACAAACCAGTACAAACCAGTACAAACCAGTACCTGATCCGTGCACCAGTACCATGCTGATATAATTCCCAGCCCCAGGAGCAGCCCCGGCCAGGGCAGGTCCCCCTGGCTCCCAGTATAACCCAGTCTAACCCAGTACAGCCATTCCCAGTACAAACCAGTACAAACCAGTACAAACCAGTACCTGATCCGTACACCAGTACCAGGCTGAGATGATCCCCAGCCCCAGGAGCAGCCCCGGCCAGGGCAGGTCCCCCTGGCTCCCAGTATAACCCAGTCTAACCCAGTATAACCCATTCCCAGTACAAACCAGTACAAACCAGTACAAACCAGTACCTGGTCCGTGCACCAGTACCAGGCTGAGATGATGCCCAGCCCCAGGAGCAGGCCGGGCCAGGGCAGGTCCCCCTGGCTCCCAGTATAACCCAGTATAACCCAGTACAGCCATTCCCAGTACAAACCAGTACAAACCAGTACAAACCAGTACCTGATCCGTGCACCAGTACCAGGCTGAGATGATCCCCAGCCCCAGGAGCAGCCCCGGCCAGGGCAGGTCCCCCTGGCTCCCAGTATAACCCAGTATAACCCAGTACAGCCATTCCCAGTACAAACCAGTACAAACCAGTACAAACCAGTACAAACCAGTACAAACCAGTACAAACCAGTACCTGATCCGTACACCAGTACCAGGCTGAGATGATGCCCAGCCCCAGGAGCAGCCCCGGCCAGGGCAGGTCCCCCTGGCTCGGGTCCCTCAGCAGGTTGAACGCGTCCGGCCGGGGGCGCCCGCAGGGTCCGGTCAGGTTGGGGGGTTGGGCCAGGGGGTAACGCTCCAGCAGGCCCGGGTAGCCCCCGACAGCGCCCAGGGCTGCCAAAAACCAGTATGGACCAGTATAAACCAGTATGGACCAGTATAAACCAGTATAAACCAGTATAAACCAGTATAAACCAGTATAAACCAGTATGGACCAGTATGGACCAGTATGGACCAGTATGGACCAGTATAAACCAGGATAAACCAGTATAAACCAGTATGGACCAGTATGGACCAGTATGGACCAGTATAAACCAGGATAAACCAGTATAAACCAGTATGGACCAGTATGGACCAGTATGGACCAGTATGGACCAGTATAAACCAGTATGGACCGGTATGGACCGGTATGAACCGGTATAAACCAGTATAAACCAGTATAAACCGGTATAAACCAGTATAAACCGGTATAAACCAATATAAACCGGTATAAACCAGTATAAACCAGAATAAACCAATATAAACCAATATAAACCAGTATAAACCAGTATAAACCAATATAAGCCATTATAAACCAGTATGGACCAGTATGGACCAGTACAAACCAGTATAAACCAATATAAACCAATATAAACCAGTACGGACCAGTATGGACCAGTATGAAGTATTATAAACCAGTATGATTATAAACCAGTATGGACCAGTATAAACCAGTATAAACCAGTGAGGCACCACAGTGTTGCTTCCCAGTCCCTCCCAGTCCCTCCCAGTCCATCCCAGTTCCCTCCCAGTATAAACCAGTATAACCCAGTCCCTCCCAGTCCCCTCCCAGTCCATCCCAGTCCCTCCCAGTCCCTCCCAGTCCCTCCCAGTCCCCTCCCAGTCCCTCCCAGTCCCTCCCAGTTCCCTCCCAGTCCCTCCCAGTCCCTCCCAGTCCCTCCCAGTCCCCTCCCAGTCCCTCCCAGTCCCTCCCAGTTCCCTCCCAGTCCCTCCCAGTATAACCCAGTCCCTCCCAGTCCCCTCCCAGTATAAACCAGTCCCTCCCAGTACCGTAGCCGGCCAGCACCGAGGCCCCCACGATGATGATCAGCGTCTGCACCAGGTCAGCGAACATCAGCGCCGTCAGCCCGCCTGGCCACGCCCACCGCCGTCAGGACACGCCCACCGCCATCAGGCCACGCCCACCGCCGTCAGGCCACGCCCACTGGTCCCCCAGACCCGCCCAGGCCCCGCCCACCCCATCAGACCACGCCCCCAAACGGCCCAGAGCCTGTGAGGCCACGCCCACATTGCCCCGACCCGGTTAGGCCACGCCCACCGCCGCCTGGCCATGCCCACCGCCGCCTGGCCACGCCCACCGCGGCCCCAGACACGCCCAGGCCCCCGCCCACCCTGATAGACCACGCCCCCAAACAGCCCAGGGCCAGTGAGGCCACGCCCACATTGCACCAACCCAGTTAGGCCACGCCCACCGCCGGCAGGCCACGCCCACCGCGCCCCCAGACACCCCCAGGCCCCGCCCACCCTGTTAGACCACGCCCCCAAACGGCCCAGAGCCAGTGAGGCCACGCCCACATCGCCATAACCCTGATAGGCCACGCCCACCGCACCATCGGACACGCCCAGGCCCCGCCCACCCCATCAGACCACGCCCCCAAACAGCCCAGAGCCAGCGAGGCCACGCCCACATCGCCTAAACCCGGTTAGGCCACGCCCACCCCACCCCAGACACGCCCAGGCCCCGCCCATCCCCCATCAGACCACACCCCCAAACAGCCCAGAGCCAGTGAGGCCACGCCCACATTGCCCTGACCCGGTATAGGCCACGCCCAGCTCCATTGAGGCCACGCCCACTGGTCCACTCATATTCCCCCCAGTTCCTCCCAGTATAAACCAGTATAAACCAGTACAAACCAGTACAACCCAGCCCAAACCAGTACAAACCAGTATAAACCAGTATAAACCAGTACAACCCAGCCCAAACCAGCCCAAACCAGCCCAAACCAGCCCAAACCAGTACAAACCAGTACAAACCAGTACAAACCAGTATAAACCAGTACAAACCAGCCCAAACCAGCCCAAACCAGCCCAAACCAGCCCAAACCAGCACAAACCAGTACAAACCAGCCCAAACCAGCCCAAACCAGCCCAAACCAGTACAAACCAGTACAAACCAGTACAAACCAGTACAAACCAGTACAACCCATTCCCCCCAACCCCCATTTCCCGCCCTTTTTAACCCTTTAATCCCCTCCCAGTCCCCTCCCAGCACCATCCCAGTACAAACCAGTTCCCCCCAGTGCCCTCCCGGCCCAAACCAGTACAAACCAGTACAAACCAGTACAAACCAGTACAACCCATTCCCCCCCAACCCCGATTCCCCGCCCTCTTTAACCCTTTAACCCCCTCCCAGCACCATCCCAGTACAAACCAGTTCCCCCCCAGTTCCCCCTGGCCCAAACCAGTATAAACCAGTACAAACCAGTACAAACCAGTACAACCCATTCCCCCCCAACCCCGATTCCCCGCCCTCTTTAACCCTTTAACCCCCTCCCAGCATCATCCCAGTACAAACCAGTTTCCCCCCAGTTCCCCCCCGGCCCAAACCGGCCCAAACCAGTCCAAACCAGTACAAACCAGTATAAACCAGTACAAACCAGTGACGGTGTAGAGGGCGGTGACCCCCAGCAGCGCCCCCACCGAGGCGTAGAGATCCCAGCCCAGCGCCTCGCGGATGAAGAGCGCCCCCGAGTACATGTCCACCTGGGGGGGCACTGGTTTGTACTGGTTTGTACTGGTTTGGACTGGTTTGGGCTGGGAGGGGCTGGAAGGGACTGGGAGGGAACTGGGAGGGACTGGGAGGGAACTGGGATGGACTGGGATGGACTGGGAGGGATTGGGAGGGAACTGGGAGGGACTGGGAGGGAACTGGGAGGGACTGGGAGGGAACTGGGAGGGAACTGGGATGGACTGGGAGGGAACTGGGAGGGACTGGGAGGGAACTGGGAGGGACTGGGAGGGAACTGGGATGGACTGGGATGGACTGGGAGGGATTGGGAGGGAACTGGGAGGGACTGGGAGGGAACTGGGAGGGAACTGGGATGGACTGGGAGGGAACTGGGAGGGACTGGGAGGGACTGGGAGGGACTGGGAGGGACTGGGATGGACTGGGAGGGAACTGGGAGGGACTGGGAGGGACTGGGAGGGAACTGGGAGGGACTGGGAGCTCCCTGGGGGATTTGGGGTTTCCTCCCCGCTCCCCCCAGTCCCTCCCAGTACAAACCAGTACAAACCAGTTCCCTCCCAGTATAAACCAGTACAACTCAGACACCCCCCAGTCCCTCCCAATCCCCAATTTCCCCCAAAAAATCTCCATTTTTGACCCCAAAAATCCCCATTTTTTACCCAAAATCTCAATTTTTAACCCCAAAACCGCCGAATTTCCCTTTCCCAGTCCCTCCCAGTACAAACCAGTATAAACCAGTACAACTCAGACACCTCCCAGTCCCTCCCAATCCCCTCCCAGCCCCATTTTCCCCCCCAAAATCTCCATTTTTTACCCCAAAATCTCTGTTTTTAACCCCAAAACGCCGGATTTCCCCCTCCCAGTCCAAACCAGTACAAACCAGTATAAACCAGTATAAACCAGTATAACTCAGACACCCCCCAGTCCCTCCCAGTTCCCTCCCAGCCCAATTTCCCCCCAAAAATCTCCATTTTTAACCCCAAAAATCCCCGTTTTTTACCCAAAATCTCCGTTTTTAACCCCAAAACCGCCGAGTTTCCCCCTCCCAGTCCCTCCCAGTATAAACCAGTATAAACCAGTACAACTCAGACACCCCCCCAATCCCCTCCCAATCCCCATTTTCCCCCCCAAAAATCTCCATTTTTAGCCCCAAAATTTCCATTTTTAACCCCAAAACCGCCGAATTTTCCCCTCCCAGTCCAAACCAGTATAAACCAGTATAACCCAGTATAAACCAGTATAAACCAGTATAACCCAGTATAACTCAAACACCTCCCAATCCCATCCCAGTCCCATTTCCCCCCCCCCAAATCTCCGTTTTTAACCCCAAAATCCCCATTTTTAACCCCAAAACCGCCGGATTTCCCCCTCCCAGTCCCTCCCAGTACAAACCAGTATAACCCAGTATAACTCAGACACCCCCCAGTCCCTCCCAGTCCCCCCCAGCCCCAAATTTCCCACCAAAAATCCCCATTTTAACCCCAAAATTCCCATTTTTAACCCCAAAATCTCCATTTTTAACCCCAAAATCTCCATTTTCAACCCCAAAACCGCCAAATTTCCCCCTCCCAGTATAAACCAGTCCAAACCAGTATGACCCAGTATAAACCAGTACCGAGATCTTGGTGCTGACGTAGAGCCCCAGCGAGAGCAGCGCCAGGTAGAGCCGGATCCGCCCGCCCCCGAAACGCCGCCCCAGGTACTCGGGCATGGTGGACACCTGGACACGCCCACCGGACACGCCCACCGGGACACGCCCACCGGGACACGCCCACCGGGACACGCCCATGGGACACGCCCACCGGGACACGCCCATGGGACACGCCCACTGGGACACGCCCATAAACAACCCCCGGGACACGCCCATGGGACACGCCCATAAACAACCCCCTGGCCACGCCCACCGGGACACGCCCACCGGGACACGCCCACCGGGACACGCCCACCGGGACACGCCCATGGGACACGCCCACCCCGGTCACACCCACCCGGTCACGCCCACCCGGACACGCCCACCGGGGCACGCCCACCGGGACACGCCCACCGGGACACGCCCACCCGGGACACGCCCATGGGACACGCCCACCGGGACACGCCCACCCGGGACACGCCCACCGGGACACGCCCACCGGGGACACGCCCACCGGGACACGCCCACCGGGACACGCCCACCCGGACACGCCCGCTCAGGCCACGCCCGCCGGGACACGCCCACAAACACCCCCCCGGCCAGGCCCAGGTGTGTTGAAGCCACGTCCACTGCAGCCCAGGATGGGGTTAGGCCACGCCCATAAGTGGTTAGGCCACGCCCACTGGGGGGGGTCAAGGCTGGTTTAGGCCACGCCCAGTCAAACCAGTATGACCCAGTTCCCTCCCAGTCCAAACCAGTTTGACCCAGTTCCCTCCCAGTATGACCCAGTTCCCCCCAGTGTGACTCACCCCGGCTCTCATGTAGATGGGCACGAACACCCAGCCCAGCAGCAGCACGATGAACATGCCCTGTCGCGACAGGACGGCTCGGTATCGCGACATATCGCGCGATATCACGAGGTATTGTGTGATATCGCGCGATATCGCGTTATATCCTGCGACATATCGCGGGATACCGCGACATATCATGACATATCGCGATGTATCATGAAATATTGCGCGATATCAGGACGTATCGTGAAATATCACGGGATATCGCGACGTATCGTGCGCAATATCGCGTGATATCACAACGTATAGCAAAATATCGTGCAATATCGCGACGTATCATGAAATATCGCACAATATCGCGACGTATCGTGCAAAATAGCGTGTGATATCGCGACGTATCATGAAATATCGTGGGATATCACGACGTATCGCGAATATCGCACGATATTTCGCCAGTATCGTCGCGAATATCGTCGATATCATGAATATTGTCGCGATATCGGATATCGCGACATATCATGAAATATCACGCAATATCGCGACGTATGGCGAAATATCGTGCGATATCGCGACGCATCGTGCGACATATCGTGCGATATCGCAACGTATCATGAAATATCATGCAATATCGTGACGTATCGCGGGATATCG